>JAMDHV010000146.1:0-49586 GCA_029717575.1 Peribolospora kevripleyi
TTCGCGTGGTGGACGGGCTTGTGGCGCTGGCAAGCATCGCAGGAGCGGACGTAGTCGTTGACAAAGGTCCTCATCGATGGCCAGTAGTAATTCCTCGAGAGGATCTCCAACGTCTTGGCTTGACCGAAATGCCCAGAGATGCGGGAGTCGTGGGCCTGCTCGAGAAGCTTGGTCTTCAAAGGCTCGAAGTCTGGGACGTAGATGAGGCCGTCATGGAGCAGGAGGTCGTCCTGGAGGGAGTACGGCGGACCGGGGGGGTCGGTGCTTTGCAGCTGCTGCAGAACGTCCTACGCCGATGGGGAGACAAAATAAGGAACGGAACAGACGCAAGATCAGTACTTGTGTGCACCATCTAGCGATGGAGGTGGAAAGGGAGAGGCGCCGTAAGAAAAACAGGTTGAGGCGACGGCGACGACGGCAGCAACAACAAGAGCCTGGCTCCGAAAGAGCGGCGGTTACATCGCGGCATCCAAGCGCGACGGGCCGGACTAGCGATCAGTAAGGTGGTCGTCGGCGGACGCTGGACAGAAAGAACGGCAGTGGTAAAGGGACAAAGTGCGGTCGGGGGTCTGATGACGTCACTTGTGCTGCCGCAGTAGCCGCTCGGCCGTACCTGGCGTAGCGGTGGGTGATCGATCTAGGTGGCCATGCCGAACTAGTTCGTCGTCCGGAAAAACGAGTCTTCGATGCCGGCCACTCACCATCTCCAGCAAGCCGAACCCTCTTGCTAAGGACAGCGTCCACCTTGGACAGCTCGCACAAACAATAGAGGCATGGGCTCGCACTCCGAGCCGATCCCTCTCGAGCCCCCGCACTCATTGCTCTCCCAGTCCAGCGCCAATGACCGCTCGTTCCAGCCTGCCCAAGCGCGGACCAGCGTGTGCAATGCCCGCGCAGCGACGAGTGCTAACGGTCAACCTAGCCTCCCCGGTTCAACGGCGGCCGGCGCTGAGGACGGCGCCTCGATGCGACGCTCAGAGCGAGCGCAGGCGGCGCCAGTCCTCGACATCGCGAAAAACCCTCGACGACTCAAGGCTGAGTTCCGGCGGCGGGTGCTGCATTTCGCACCCAGCTGGTTTTCAGTCAAGTGAGCGAGCCTGAGTGGCACAAGCACGCAATCAGTCCGAGATGAAGGTGGTGATGGATGGAAGGGCTGGGTGGGCAAGCCGATGCTCATCATCGTTCATTCTATCTATTTCCCGTCTCGCCTGTCCACGTCAAGCATGGGCACGGGCATCGCATCCATTCTCCTCCACGAACTCCCCTACCAATTCAATGGGCTCCACCTCATCTCCACCCTTGTCTTTTTCCTCAATGTCTTTCTTTTCTTTTCTTTTTTCTTCGTCTCCATGTGCGTTCACCCGTCCCCTTCTTTACTTCCAGCTGTCCGAATCGGGCCCGCCCTGCGCTCAACCGTCATTAACAACCTTCGCTTCCTTCCTCCCCTCCTCTCAGTGCCCGCTACGTCCGATGGCCAAAGGTGTGGTGGGCGATGCTCTTCCACCCGCAGCAAAGCTTTTTCCTCGGCACCTTTGCCATGGGTTTTGCCACCATCGTTAATATGGTCGCCTTGACGGGCGTTCCCGCGTTTGGAAGGGGGTGAGTGGGTGAGCGAGCGCTTTGCTCGCCTTTTCCCGTGGCCTTTCACGGCCTTTACGACATCCTGATTATATTGCTCATCATTGCTTTTCCGCGTGTCGACCCTCGCACAGCATGGCCACCCTTGCGTGGGTCCTGTGGTGGATCGACGCGGTCGCCTCGGTCGCCATGTCCATCGGCCTACCGTTCGTTCTGTACGTGTGGCAAGGCAAGAGGCAGATCAGCAACACTCCTGCTTACCAATTTTATTTCCTGCCACCCCTGGCGGATTGGCTCGCCGCGCCAGATTCACTCGCCACGTGCAAACGATGGACAAGATCACCGGCGTTTGGTTCCTGCCTATTGCCGCCCCCATCGTGTGCTCCGCCTCAGGAGCCATCGTCGCCTCCGTGCTGCCGCCCTCGGAGGCTAGGCTCACCATCGTGGTCAGGTGAGGACGGATCGATCTTATTCCTACCCAAAACTCGATCTCTCGCGTGCGCAGGCTCACGGTAGTCACCCATCTTCCGGCCTCGTACAGTTACATCATGTGGGGTCTCGGCGTGCCGCTCTGTTTCCTCCTGATGGGCTTGTACTTCTTGCGCCTATCCATCTACAAGGTGAGGGAAGCGGCGCGGATGGACGTCGAAGAGGCGTGTCCCACGGCGAGCGTTCAGTCGAAACATGCACGGTTCACCTTGTTTCTCTCCCTCGTGCCTTCAGATCCCGCCAGCCACACTTATCGTCTCCGTCTTCATCCCTCTCGGACCGTGCGGCCAAGGTGGCTTTGGCCTCCTCCGCCTCTCCTCTGTCCTCCGCAGCCTTGCCCAGGCAGACGGCGTCTTTCTCGGCGGCGGGAGTCTGTATACCCCAGAGGAGGCAAACACCATGGCCAGTGCCGTTTACGGAGCCAGCATCATGTCCGTCCTCCCTCATCTCCTTGCTCTCTTCGTTCGATTAGCCCTCATTGACGTTCGTTTGCGATCATCTCCGACTGATACGACAGCGTCGCGCTCATTATGTGGGGACTCGGCTTGTTCTGGTTCGTGGTGAGCGACCGCAGAGTCCGTCACATGTCTCTCGGGCTGGGGAAGAGGGAAGGAGGTCGAGTTTGCTTATCCCCACTTTTGCCCCTTGCCGCCACGGAGATTGCCGTTGCCGTCATTTGCGATCTCGCGGCCTGCCAGAAGATCGCGTTCAACATGGGCTGGTGGGTGAGTTAGTCGGCTACGACCCGCCGTCGCGAGTCATCGTCGGTGTGTCTCACTACGCTTTCTCCACTCCGTTGATTCCCCGACAGGGATTTACCTTCCCCATCGGGGTCTACGCCTCGTCGACGACGGCGCTGGCCGCAGAGCTCGACTCTGTGGCGCTCCGCGTCATTGGCACTATTCTATCCTTGTCCGTCGTGCTCCTTTGGCTCATCGTCGCCGGCAAGACGGCCGTCGCAGTGTGGAACGGGTCGATGTGGGTGTTTGCTGCCTGTCTTGCCTTGAGGGACGGACGAAGAGGGTGTTCTGACGATTCCGCTACTGATCACCCTTGCCACGCAGATTCGTAGCTCCATGCTTGGGAGAGAACGGCGAACCGCCAAGCGAGATCCCTGGCCGACAGTATCTATGAAAGAGCGGCGTGGAGTAGCGCCCCGTCTCTCGACATAGACGGGAGGGTCAGCGATGGGAAGGTCCCACCTTCCGAATAGGATTGTATTGCAGCTTGACCGAATGGCCGAAGGACCACCCACCGCCGCAAGGGCACAGTGCGCGTACGTGAACTAGGCATGTAGCCAGCTGAGGAAGACGAAAGGGTTAGTCGGACCCGGAACTGGAGAAGAAAGGTCATGCGTGCGCGAACGGCCAGTTAGTCCGTCCGTCGTTGAGCAGCGATGCCCATGTGTGTGGTGTCGACGGGAGCGCGGCATCAGAGGGCGCTTGGCATGGCCCATGTACGCTGAGAAGGAAAGGAGAGAAGAAAAGAAAAGGACGTATGAAATGCGTCCGCAGGATGCGTGACAACGCGAGATGTGACAACCGAGTCGTGACAGCCGAGTCGTGACAACTGTGCCGCCTCCGGCTCGGTGGCTCTTTTATACTCTATCCTGCTCCTCATATCGTCATCGTCGTCATCACCTCCTCTTCTTCATCTCCCCCTAAACTTCTCTCCCGCCGCCCGGCCTGACGCACTGCGGGGACGGTCCCACGGTATCAACGCCGCCGACTGTGGCGTCGATCAGGTCGATCGAACGAACAAATGCGGGGGAGGGTTCGTAACGTTCTTGTAATACCCCATCCTCGTCCTCATACTCGATACCCCCCTCTCTCCACTTCCATCTCGCCTCTCGCATCCGGCGCGAGACCAATCCAGCTGGTGCCCAGTCCTGTACTTCCTGGGCTTGGCTAGGCCAGCATGTCCGCCCCCGCTCGGCGTCACGCATTCGTCACCCTCGTCACCACAGACCACTACCTCGCCGGGGCCCTTGTCGTCGCCCACTCCCTCCGCGACGTCCACTCTGCCTCGCACGACGCCTTCGAGCTTGTTTGCCTCGTCACCCCGGACACTGTCGGCGTCCAGACCGTTAGACAGCTGCGCAATGCCTTCGACGTCGTTGTCGGAGTCGAGGAGATCAGGGCCAAGAGGGACGCCTCCAAGGAGTTGGCTCTCCTCGGTGAGTCTTGCGTCGACGCAGCGACAAGTACAAATAATCCGCTCGCTCGCTTTCGCCGCCCTTTGTCTACGCATGGATGGACCGACCCCAAACCTTCCTCCCTTCAAATCCCGCAGGCCGGCCTGACTTGACCTCCGTGCTCACAAAACTACACGCCTGGCGACTGACACAGTACGAAAAGGTCATTTTCCTTGATGCCGACACCCTCGTTCTGGTGAGCTGCCACAGCTTTGATTCCATGAACGCCTCTCCCCTGTCCGACCGCTCTCTTTCCCTCTGCTTTCTACAGCGTCCCCTTGCGCACCTATTCCACTTGCCCTCCCACCTTGCCGCCGCCCCGGACGTCGGCTGGCCCGACGCTTTCAACTCCGGTTTCCTCGTCCTCTCCCCTTCCTTGGCTACATTTCAAGGCCTCGTTAGACTCGCTGACCAAAAAGGATCTTGGGACGGGGGCGATCAGGGATTGCTCAACGAGTACTTTGGCGAGGAGCGCGGCGGAATGGACGCCGAGTCAGACGGCCGTTCCGGCACAGCACAAGAACAGACCGCCCGCGACGATGGCGAAGAGAGAGAGCAAAGAGGGAAGGGATGGCAGAGACTAAGTTTTCGGTACAACGTCACGCCGACCGCCTCCTACACGTGAGTGCCTGCTGGTCTTGTTCTCGACTTGCGTGTCCAGCGGCTCAGCCGCTGTACTCATCCCTATTCTTCCTTCCCGAAAGGTATGCCCCCGCCTACCGACAGTACGGTCAGCACATCTCCGTCATTCACTTCATCGGCGCCGACAAACCCTGGTACCGGCCCCGCCCCGCCCACCCCCACCCGTCGTCCCGTCAAGGCCCTCCGGACGAGCCGACGCGTGACTACGATACCCTTCTCCATCTCTGGTTCGACGTCTACGAGCGACACTACCCCTCCCAGCCTAACCCTGATGTTCTCGGGCACCCAGACGCCCCCGCCGTGCCTTTTACCGTGCCCCTCTATCAGGCGGTTTGGGACGCTGGTCGCAGGGGGCCAGACAAAGAGGCGTTCAAGCCGGTGCAGCCGGAGGATTTGAAAGAGATGTTTGCCCGCGGAGCGCATGCCTACGCGTCTGGACCTTCTGTCCTCCATCCCGAGCACGCCAGAATTGGCGAAGTGACGGAAGGGAGGTACGAGAGCATGCCGCTCGAAGGTCG
This sequence comes from Peribolospora kevripleyi, assembly GCA_029717575.1. Lineage (NCBI taxonomy): Eukaryota > Fungi > Basidiomycota > Peribolosporomycetes > Peribolosporales > Peribolosporaceae > Peribolospora > Peribolospora kevripleyi. The sequence goes on from JAMDHV010000146.1 coordinate 5,422, forward strand.
CACTTCTCTTATTCGCCCTGCCTCGCCCCCCCCACCTGCCTCGCTTCCTCGGCCTCCGCACCCTTCCGACTCTCCTGTCCCTCTCCCCGTCCAGCCTCTCATGCAGCTGGCCAGAACGGCCTCTCCGCCTCCTCCGCCGGTGGCCACACACATCCTTCCTTCCCCACGTCCCTCCTCCCCGCCTCGGCTCGTCTGGGACCCGGCATCTTCAGCGCCTCCCAAGGACTCAATGCAGATGGCCCACCCTCTCGACACCTCTTTCCGCAACATGTGGGATTCTGACCAGGACCGGCACAAGCAGCGAGAGTTCTTCGAGGCACCGAAAAGCTATCCCGCCGTATCACCTGCGGTGGCGAAGGACATGCACTACTCGATGGGAAGCCAGGAACCCGTTGAAAAAGCGGAAGTAGGATCAGCGGCGAGGGCTGAATCGACGCCGGATTGGAGCAAAATCAAGCCCGTGTTCCCTTGGGAGACGCACGCGACCAGGGAGCCTCCCATCAGGCGTTTCCCTCCCGGAGAGGAGCCTCGGGGGTACACTCCCGTGCACGCTTCCCCGAAGGCTCGCACCCCGGACCGTGGTGAGCCTCGACGCGTCTCGGTCGACTCTGCCCCCGTTGCCGCTACCGCCGCGCCGCCCGTCGGCTATGGTACGGTGGAGCTGGGTTTCCCGAATGTGTGGGACGCCGTTGGTCCCATTCGCGACTGGGCCGACCGGCGCTCCAGGCCGCCACCGCCTGCTTTTCCTTCTCCTCGGCACTCTCGCTCCGGATCCACGCCGACGGTGACGGACAGGGGCGGATGGTCGCCGAGCACTCCAGCCGGCACTCTCTCCCCGGTCTCGAGGAGGTTTGCTCGCCAAGGCGGTTCGTTCGATGGCAGTCGCGGCGCCGGCGACAGAGAGACCAGGCCATCGCTGCCACTGCTGGAGACGCCGCGAAAGGCGAGCGTACCGATGGATAGGGAGGCGAGCAGCCGAGACGGTGATGACGAGGGAGAGGAGGAAGAGAATGGCAAGCGCTCCGCCTCGTCCTTGCCTTCTGGCCTGGCTCGTTTCCCTCGTTCGAGCCGAGCTATGGTCGAGTACCGCCATCGCGGCGTGCAGGCGACTCCTCAGCTCAAGGCTCAGGGCGTGCAGACCGACTCCTCGTCCCTACTAGAGTCCTTTGTTCGCCCCTCCTCCGGAGCAGCTTCACCGGCGACCCTGCGTCACCAGGCGCACGTGCAGCAAACTTTTCCTGCCGCCGTCAGTCCGCCTCCCGGAGAGCCTGGCATGTGGCGGCAGGGGCTGGTCCAGCAGCGCCGTGCATCCGTGGAAGGTGGGAGAGGCGTTGGCGTGCCGTCGTTTTCGCCATCATCTGCCTCATCGCCCGCCGTCGCCGCTGCAGGAGGGTTCGAGCCCAAGCGATATTCTTTCAGCGGTGCTGCGTCCTCCGGCCCTCAGACGTCGCCGCTCGTCTCGCCGTCCGGCGACCTCGTCGTCGCCACCTCCGTCGCGACCAGGTCGCCGTCCACGTACACATCTCTTCCCTCCGGCTACTCAGCCGCCTCCGTCGACGCTGTCGCGGCGAACACGGAGGCGTCAGAGCCGCCTTTCTCTCAGACCGCCCCGCTCTTCCCTACCCCAGCGGCAGGAGGAGGAGCAACGAGGCGATTTGACCCGAGCACCAACGTTGACAACGTCAAGGCGGCCGGGATGCAGGCTCTCAGCCGGTTCGTGCGAGAGATGGAGGCGAGCGGAGTGAGGCGCTGAGAGAGGGCATCGAGTGACCCGATCGACGTCGTTCATTCCCGTCCCCATCCACATCATCCCGCTGCATACTACACGCTCTACGACAGAAAGGACCGAGATACCCGTCCCCATGCTTCGTCCTTGAAGTAGCCAGCTATGCCCCCTCCCTTGCTTGGGGCGCCGTTAACCCCAATTTCTCCGTCGGCCGACCATGGCTTGCTTTGGCCTAGCATTTTCATTCTCAATGCAATGCCCCTTTCCTCACACTCGTCTTCTCTTGCTCCTTCTCATTCAGTCGAGTTGAGCTCATCGCAACACAACATACCATCGCCTTCTTACGTCTTCCCACCATCTCAATCTCACCATCTCAATCTCGTGTCGGTATTCACTCGCCTTCCTTGTTCTTCAGTCCGTCTGTCTTCGTCAACCCCGTTCTTAGTTGCCATCTCTGCAATAGGTTACTCGTGTATCCTTCGATCCGTCTGTATGGGAACTCTCTCACTCTGTGGAGCCGAACCGAGAGGATGCCAAGCGCGAGAGGAACACCCGTCTACGGTCGTAGGCGAAATGAAAAGGAAGCGGAAATGGGTCAGATTCGGTTGGTCGATGCGCATTACTCGGTATCATGTCATCTCCAACGTGGATCGATGGTATGGTGGGTTCAGGAGCAGGAGGATATCGATAAGCTGGCTGGGGGAGCAAAAATGGCATGGATGGTGATGGAGAGGTTTCGTCGCCATCTTGTGTCTCCTTCCCGCCGCAACTGTAACTCGGCGCTTCATTCGTCCTCATCGGTGCCCTCGCCGTCCCACTCGTCGTCGGCCTCCCAGGGCAAGACATCCACATCCACGTCCTGAGGATCGTCCTCCTTGCCACCCGTCTTTGTCCGCCTCATAGCCATCTCCTTCGCCTTGACGCCCGGCCTTTTCGTCTCCTTTCCCCTCGTCCTCCTCGGTCAGGCACGACTCGGACGAGACGCTCCGCTTGACTACCTCTATGACGATGAACTCGCCTAGCCTAGTCTCCGCCACGGCCCGCAACCTCCCGCGCGAGTCCATCTCCACGTCGTAGCGGAGGAACCGTTCCGCCCTGTCTCCATTCATACCACCCGCAACCTTCTGATTTTCTTTTCCCTTCTCCGGTCCATTCCCCTTGTGCGCCCTCTTGTCCGCAAGGTACCTGCTGACCCCCTCGTTGGCCCCTTTCCGAGAGAGGTACACGCCCTCGATCGTCTTGAACGAGTCTGGACCACGCGTGGTGTCTCGGATGACGAGCCAGACGTACATCGGCGTCGGCGTCGAGGTGGTCGCAGCATTCGCTCTCGCGGTCTTGGTGGTGCCGTTGACGAGCTTGATCGCCTTGGTGCCGACCGCTCTGTTCTTGGCGCCCTTCTTGGACGTCGGTCTGGAGAGGCCGTACATGTGCGTGTGTTCTTTGGTGTCTGGGGCTGCGTGGCGGCCGGGTGTGAAGGGCACGCGAGCGAAGAAGAGGAATGGTTAGAGATCGTAGCCGTCGTCGTCGCAAGGACGGTCTCACCCCGTTTTCTTTTCCTCGGTTGAGCGTTGCGAGAAAGAGAGACTTGTGGTACGAAAATGAGGATGGGTGCGTCGACCTGATCTGCACCGCTTCGATCTCATTCATCTCCGCCATGAACCAGCAAGGGCCCGTGGCTCGCGTCAGCGCCGTTTGTGCGCACCGAATGTTCGTTATGAACGATGACGTGTAAGCGGATGGTCTATCTGTACCTCTCTCCTTACGGATAATGCGAGGCCCGTGCACCTCCTTCCATTGCCGGAGCGGAATCTAAGCTAGCCCATCCATCGATCGGCTCAAGCAGACAGACGTATTTATTTTTGCACAAGGTGTGTACGTAAATCCAGGAGATAGACAGATGCTCATACAGATCCTACTCGTACACCCTCACTCCTTCGCCTTGCCTTTCTCCGCCTGCCGTCGCTTCTGCTCCTGCGCTTCTTCATATTCTTCCTTGGCGTCCGTGCGCTCTTCCACTAACAAGAGCATCTGCCGTGTGATGCGCCAAGAAAAGAGAGAGAGCCGTACAAGGCCGGTCAACAACATCTGTAGGTACGACGGCCACATGCGCACGACCGAACAGCTCACATTGATGACGCCAGTATCCAAGTCTTTGACCGGAAGAATCTTACTTCCACCGCTCTTGCTCTTCATCGCGCCGTCGTCTCCACCGCCGCCGGGCAGGTCACGCCGTGAAGCCGGTATCCAAGGTCCCTCGGGAGGTTCCTGTCCGCACGGAAGAAAGGCAGGAGTCAGACGACAGATTTGAAAACGACACACGATGGACGCTCACATCTTTGCTCTGTCCTGTCGGCTGATGCCCTTCGCGCATCTCTACGATTACGGAAAATGTTAGGTCTGTTTCGTGTTGCGGTCCAATCGTGATCGTCAGTATCGTGCAGAGAGCCCACGTCTCTAGACGGCGCTCCGTCCTCACCTTCAGGTAAAGGCGCGAGCTGCGCCTCGAGGATCATGAGCTTGAGCATGAAGGCGCGGAAGTAGAGTTCCATCGACGGTTGGTCGAGGCCATGGCGAATGCTGAGAGCGGGCATGAAGGATGTCCCAAGTCAGACATCGCACCCATGAGAGAACGGTGCCGTTCAAAAATGGTGAACAACTGAGGCTCTCCGGTGCAATTTAAACGAAACCACCATCACCATCTCACCTAACATCTCGGTCTCCCCGATCGGTCTCGAGGAGATAATCGAGTTCGAAGATATACCGCTCAAAAGGCACGTCGCTGTCGTCTTTGATCACCACCACCACTCGCGTGACCGAGTTCTGTGGCGCGGAAGGGGCAGCAAAGAGCAATAACTGGTCAGCAAGGGACCGTTCACGCGCTATCCTACGCCCCCAAAGCATTTTTCGTGCGCGCGCTCCCGCCGCCCACCTTTTTGATCTCTTCCGCCAGATAGCGCACAAGGTTCGCTATGTACTCGTTTAGCCCGGGGTGGCGCGACTGGTAGACAGGCGTATGATACTTCTTCCGACGGGCGAATACGTCTGCGGAGAGGGAACATACAAGCGAAAGCCCGTAGGTCGAATGGTCCACGCTAAGCAACCAGACCTTGCGCCTTTTGCTTATGCAGATGGCCGTACTGACCGCTTGGGTAGACCTGTCGTACGCAGAGAATGGTGTGAAGTGCCACTTCGACTACAAGTTGGTTGGGCCACGTCCATCGACGTTCAATTCAGTCCGCGTCGGGATGTCGAGCAGCAGATCGGCACTCACTGAACTCTGCGATGGCTTGAACAGTCTCTTTTAACAAAGGCAGGCAAACACCATCAGTTTTCCGCTCAAATTGGAAAATGAAAGACATCGGGCGTCTCTCACCGTTATAGGTCAATGGAGGATAGTCCGGAACAGGGTCAACGCGCGACGTGGCCATCGTGACCGCCGTCGTCCGACGAATCGATGCTACGCACGGTGGACCGCCAATGTGTCACAAGGCCCGTGCGACAGTCCCCCCTGCTCCGGTTATGAGCTCAAGGACGCTCGCACAGGGCCGTGCAATTACACAGTAGAATAAAATCCCCGAGCGTCCTGGTGGTGACTTTAGTCCTCAGCGTCGTTGTCCCAGAGGTGGATCAGCTCGATCGCTGCCGCAGTATTTCGCGAAGACCCACCCACCAGCTTGACAGGCATCTCTGCAGAACAACCACCTCATCCGCACAACATGGCGCCCCGCCCGTCTTCCTCGAACGCCACGACAACGTCCAAACCGAAGAAGCGTACGCGCACCCGCTCTCGCAAGACACGCACCGCCGCAGTATCGAGCTCGTCCAGCTCGAGCTCCGATTCCGAGTCAGAGTCCGAGTCGCAGGCGTCTTCCTCTTCGTCTTCTTCTGACTCGCATTCTGGTTCTGAACTGGCCACGAGGAAGGTGCGGCAGGGAGAAAAGGTGGAAGGCACCAAGAAAAGGGGCGAGACTCGACAGAGGGTGCGTACGAGGAGCACGAGCTGGAGTGCATCGATGACGGTCTCAGACTGACTGTGCATGCCCGCTTTTTCCTTTTCTCGTCTCTCTTTTTTTTTCTCTTCTTCGACTACCGGGCTTCCATTTGTCCACTCCCAGTCCTCCTCCTCCATCACGTCTGATTCCTCCACGGACGCCTCTTCCTCGGAGGACTTTCCCGCCCCGCGCCTTCCGCCTTCTCTTCTCCCTTCCACCTCCAAGACTGCCGTTAGCGTTGTGACGACGGAAAATGACGAAGAAGCGAGGAGACGGAAGGAAGAAGCTCGAATTGCGAAAGCAAAAGCGAGAGAGCGAAGGAGGGAAGCAAAGGCCAACGATTTCAGGGCGTATTATATGAGGCAGATCACTGACGCCTTTGGGGATGATCTTGACGAGATGAGGAAGGTGAGCCACTCCGTTGAACATTCCATCCTCCGGCTGTCATTTCAACACTCCATCGTTTGGCCGTTATCTCATATCTCCATTCTGTTCGCCTACAGAGAGAACCCATGCTTCCGACGACGTCCCGCCTTCCCCTCCTGATCGACGCGCTAGCCTCGGGCGTCGACATCTTCTCCACCGACGCGCTGACGTCGTACACTTCATCCAGACGACGAGAAGAAGCACTCGGTCGGGAGCCGGCGGTGGCCGGACTGTTCTCGCGGCCTGAGTCGGGGAGGGGGCTAGGGGAGCAGGGGACAGGGAAGGAAATGGAGGTGGACGAAGAGGGGAACGAAGAGAGGAAGAGCGAGGACGAGGACATGGATGGAAGGGACGGTGAAGTGGGCATAGTTTTGGCTACGTTGGATCGTTAACGAGTTGAGGAATTGGATGGCGCGTCTGCAAACTCTAACGTTCGTCCTCCGAGTGACCTTTCCATGGAGACCTCAACCCGCCGGCCAGACAGAGACGCGTGCGCACGGACGGGTCCAGCGTCTGTGGACACTGACGTATCCATCGCTCGCTCATGACGACCCTAACCCTACTTCCATCGCTCTCGCGGGGATTCTCATTGTTTCGCAGAAGCGGTGCTGCATAGATGTGAACTGCCCCTGTATGATGCGGAGACCGGTGATCAAACGAGGCACACAGCTCTCCGTCGACGTTTGCCGTCGTTCTCCTCGTCGGGTTCGTAACACGTCTGGATGAGGGGGGTGGACGACGGAGCGAGAGGGACACTGGACTACTGACGAGAGGCGACCCTGGACCATGGACGACACTGGCGAGCGAGCCATATATATAATATTCAAAAATTGATGTGTACTGTAGAGATATCCGGGATGCTCGCACCGGCGCGGTCTAGTTGACGTCAGACCCAAGCCAGTTGTCCGCGGCATGTCAATTGCCTCCGCAGTAACGTTCGACGCTGTTTGGCCTGGACGCTGTTTGCGCTGGAGTCGCAGACGTTTGCACTCCCTACCATCGTCCACACACATCTCGCAGCTGTCCTTGCCCGCTATCAGCATCCCCCCCTCATCAAAGCAGTCCGGTCCGCGTCCTTTCGCGGTCGCCACCACAGCATCCGACCACACCCGTCCTCTCCGCAATCATGAACTTCGAGGGGCCCTTCTTCGCCTTCCGTCTCGCCAATCCAGAGCTGGGCCTGGCCGGCCGGTTTATTGAAATCACCTCCCCAGCCGCGTTCCATACCGACGGTGTCGCCCCTTCTGCCTCCCGCGGTGTCCGTCGAGGCCGTGGTTCCGGCGGCCCCAAAGCGCGCGGTCGCGGTCGCGGTCGCGCCGGACTCCCGGCTGGCAGCCTTGCCTCTGGTCACCACCCCGTCCATCGCGGACCGACGTTGGAGATGATCGATGCGGAAATTCACGAGCATTATAGGATCGCCAGTTTGCTCAACCCCGCTCACGACGCTCAGAGCCGCCCATCTTCGTCGGACACTCTACAAGACCCCTCTATTCGTCCCCCAGCAACCGCGAAAGACTGGACGATGATGTCGATCTGCTCATCAATCGGCGGGCCACGCTCCATGTCGGACGTCTCGATGAGGACCGCGACTCCAGAGGCCACATTCATCGTCGATAGCTCAACAAGGCCCAACTCTTCCTCCTTTCTTTCCAAGTTGGGTGCGCAAAGGAAAGGGGATGGGAACCCGGAGTGGACAACATCGGATTCGGGTTCAGACTCGGACGACGACTCCCAGACTGTTGTCGGCGACCAATCATGGAGTGACATGGACGTCGATGCGACCCCTCCTTCCACGATCGACTCCGTCAAGCCGCGTACCGTGCCCGACGCCAGACTAGTTGCTTGGGCGCCCACGCCAGATGGTTTGGTTAGAGGTCGTGAGGGGAAGACGAAGCCCAGGGGCCGTCGGTCGTTCAAGCCGCCGACAGTCGTGTCCCAACCCTTGTGGACGTCGCTGGAAGGAGAAGTCGCTCCCCTCAGGGGGGCACCCCCAGCGTCGAGAGGGAGAGCGGGCCGTGGGCGCGGGAGGGGGCGTAGCCGGGGAAAGGGTACCCGGGCGGGCACCAAGAGACCGGCGCGGACGGACGCTAGGGCGGAGACGACCAAAAGGTCGCGGCCGATGGACTCAAGATTGGCAGATCTCTCTTTAGATGCGACTGCGGAAGACGGCGAGGACGCCAGGCTCAGGTGAATCGCAAGCGCTCCGCTCCTTTGCAAGATTCTTCCCTTCATTCATACCAGTCACCCGAGCTTTGTCTGCGTGCAAGTCACGTATGAGAGACTAAAGAGCTAGCTTTATGCTCGTCTGTATATGTATACCCTTATGTGCTTACGGACTTTATGGCGGCGATCTATGCGCTCCGAATGTACAAGTCAAACAGAGCTTGTTATGGGGAACAGCAGTCATAAGACGACGACGCGACGAGGAGACGAGAGGTTTATTCGAAGGAGAACGCTGTTGGCAAAACGCGTGTGCCACTTAGAATACGATACTTTCTGGTTCGACAACGAAATTCCGTCCGTTTGGCCGCACGGAGATGCCGTCTTTGTCGATCGAGAGAGATTTGCGCATGTCTGCGAGTTGGCGCCAACAGTAGGACGGCGGAAGACGCGAGGCGATAATAGAACGAGACATGTGGGAGACGTGAGAGATGCGCGAGCCGAATGGGCGGCATGAGACGCAAAACGGACACTCACCGAACGCATCCTCGTCTCGCCCGTCCTCGCCACCGCCTGCGTAATACTCTCTTACCCTCCTATACACACTATACCCCATCCTCTCATACATGCCCACGGCGACGCCGTTGCTGGGTCTCACGAACAGATCGACGAACCAACCCTGGTGAACTTTGTCCGACACTGTCTCAAGGAGATCCATCATCGAGCGTGCTAGACCAAGGTGTCGATATTCGGGGGCGACGGTGATTGCGGTGACGTGACCGTGGTGAAGGGTACCCCTGCCCTCCGCTTTGCCGATCACTAGAAGAGAGAACACGACAAAGTCGGGAAGCCTGTGAAAAAACACGCTTTTTGGAACGTCCGCGTAGCTGCAACGGACACTCACCGTACCCCATTGTCCGGCCGCTAGGGCTCTCTTCCATAAAGCTTAGGTCGGGCCATCGTGCGAGGTAGTCGAGGTAGAACGAGATGGAGTACTACCGATCAAGAGGCACAGAAAGGAACGCAAGATTTGGATGCGTGACATGTTAGTTGGAATGGGGAGGGGGGGGAATCGAAAGCAAATGAGATAAATGCCGCTTACCGTTTCCGTCCAGGTGTCCAAGTTACTGGAAACGATGGGGAAAAAGGGGTGCACTTAGCTCGCAGCTAGTTTTCGTAAATGACCGCGTGTCGAGGAACCAAAAGAGACGAGGGGTGCGGCGACGTCGACAGCGGCACTCACATGTTGTTAAACTGAAATAGATCGTCCGCCTTCATTGGGCGGAGGAGAGCCATTATGCCTTGCTTGACCTGGCTTGGCCAGAGGCGGGAGTCGTCGTCGGCGACGGCAGCGCTGTCCTTCGGCCCCGGCTTGGTCTGTGCTCAGAGGACGTGCCGATCAGCGGGCGAGGGAGCTGCGGCAGCTCAAACGTCGACTCCTGCCTCCTCCTGCTCCTGGGCCGTTCAAGCCTTCCATGAATTATAACTCCAGAGACGACTCATGTTGTGTTTTGAGATCATCCCATAACACCCTGACTCCTTCAAGATTTTCATGCTTTTCATGCTCACAGCCTTGCCCGCCTATCGTGAGGCGAGACGAGGGGGCAGGGTATAGAATGTCACGACAGACGGGGAGGTGGACACGTCGATCAACATCGACGCATACCGGTGATTGAGCGCGCCAGGGGAACGATCACGCTGTCGCACCCCCTCCTCCCCTCCCCAGTGAGAATCTACTCGAAGGGTAGGAGATCTGACATTCTGCGTACCTGTCCGGAATGCCGTGGCTGCCGTGCACTCAAAAGACGAGCGACCGCGGACCTTCTCGCCCACGACGCCGGAGTCCTCGTTGCTCCAAGGTCCCACCACCACCTCGCATCCCTCAAGTCCGCCCCACCCCCGACACTCTCGAATCCGACGGCTGGCTGTCTGGATTGAAGAGACTCAAGGACGTGTCGAACGTAGCCAGAGGAGCTCAAGATAGCTCCCCGTTTCTTATCTCGTCTTTCTCTGCTGTGCAGAGCCAGTCTCGCTCTCTTACCAGCCCGACACGCGTCACTGCGACTGCACCAATCTCGGCACGAGGAAGAGAAGGCCCCTCGAGCGCAGATACGAAACGAAAGGTTGCGCTACGACAGGATACAATGTACATCTCCAGGCTCCAGGTGTGTCTGGTCTTGTCCCTTGCTATCGTCCTCGTCGGGGACGTGGTGTCCGGCGCCGATATTAGTCGGGCTCTGCTGGCGGAGCACGGCCGGCTTCAGGTGCCGTCAAGGTTGACCCCGAGGAAAGCTCAATCGTCGCCGGAGACGGACGCAAGTGGCTCGGAATGGCCTCGTCATGTCGTGTACATTCGTGGCCGAGCGAAGCACGAGGACGACGCCATCCCATCTGCCAGCGGCACCGCCTTGTTCGCCCGTGGGGGCGACAACGCGGACGCCGCGGCGGCGGCCGCCGCCGCTCTGTCCTCATTGAGCGCCAGCCAAGCCACGGCCACGGCTGGAGGTTCCTCCTCGCCCGCGAGTGCCAGCCAAGCCGTTCCGACGTCCGCCATAAGCTCGGCTTCGAGTGCGGGGTCGTCGTCTCTGCCCTCCTCGTCCACGTTGTCGTCCTCCTCGCCCGCCCAGACCTCGGGGGCCGAGTCAATTTTCAGCCCTCACAATGGACTTTTCGGGTTGGCCATTTTCCTCATCGTCGCCTGCTGTAAGTGCCCCCTTCCAACCATTACCTACATGCATTCCTGTTAGAATCGACGTCCCACTCAAATCGTTCCTCCTCTTGTTTCGTCCAGTCATACTCGTCTGTCTGACGGCCATCGCCGTTGGAAAGTTCATCGTGCACAGGAACATGCGCAGCAAGAACGCTTCCATGTTCTCAGATTCGCTCTACGACCACAAGACAAAGGCGAACGATGCGGCGCCGCCTTACAGTCGTCGCAAGTCCAGGAAGGAATTCTCACACCGTCGCTACTCCAGCTCCAGCTCTGAGTCTAAGGTAGTGGGATCTGACGATGCAAGATGGGAGAAGCGTGTCATCGGCCCCCGCGACTACAAAGTAGGTGCGAAGGCGGTCAATGCAAGGAAACACGTTGGCGACGGCAGCAGCAGCGAAGGATTCAACTCCGATAGCGGCTGCAGCGACGTTGGCATGACAGAGTCAAAGAGGTGGTCGGACGTGATCGAGAAGCCAATCACGGCTGCGACGGTCACGCGAACGCCCGCAGCGGTGCCTCTGAACAACCGAGACGCCCTTGCCTTTTGCTCGCCCGCGCCGGAGACAAGGCCCCGGCCTGCTTACCCTCTATCGCTGGGTGTTGGCCAAGGGCCTCACCTTCGGCAGGTTCGTCCGTGTTCGACTCCGGTGATTGCCGTGCCAGCGACCGTCCTTTCCGCTCCGCAGGCTGCCAGACCATACAGTACCGCTATCTCTAGGCCCGACGGCGGCGGGGTCGCAAATGTCTACACGACGCCTGCGCGCTGGCAGCAGCAAGTCTCCTCGAACGCAGTGGGAGGGCCTCCTAGGCGGTCCGGTGGAGGTCGCTCTGCGGGCATTAATTTGCCGGCTGACTCCCCACTCGCTCGTCATAGGGCTATGAAGAGGGAGAGCCAGCAAGGTGCCGATGCGCGCGTCCGAGGCGGGCGCGAGGGAGCCAGCTCGAGGCCGCTCATAAACCCGTATGAGCGGAATGAGCGAGGTGGAGCGACAAATGCGGCTGCGAGGATGGCGACGGCAGCGCACGGGGCGCCGGGAGCGGGGAGGCGTCCTAACCCGCTTCCTGCACTGCCTTCTTCATTCCTCTGAGCGACGCGCGACCGGTCTTGGGAAAGGCACCCCCGTATATCCGCTCGTTTGCTCGTCTATCTACACCTATCCATGTAGACTACTTTTGACACTCTTTTACCTCCACTCGAATCTAAACTTGAACAAGCCCAAAGGTCGAACGGGTGGAGTCGACCGAGTCGAGCATGTGGTGAACGTCTGTAAGGAGATCGATGTATGAAGGACGACGCGCACATGGGCGGCCAGACGCGGCCCTGGCGACGAGCGCGTCGTCGCCGCACGGGACTCGATCACGAGTCGGCGACGACTACTTTCCAACATCATCCTTGTTTTCCCTCCAGCTTCGTTCTATTCTTCTTTCGCTTTAAAACGGCCCGTGAGGAACGTTGGAGGCACGCGTAGCGCGAGCCAACGATGGTGAGTTACTGATGCACGTTGCATCGTCTTTTGCGCGCCGTTCCTCGTTATCCGTCTGGACAGGACAGCATGGAGCTGGTCAAAGGCCTCCTAGGAAGTTGGAAGGGAGGATTGGCGAAGGGCTCAGACAAAGAACGGGGACTGGCTGTTTTGTCCATCCGTCCAATCCGTTCATGTTTGCGGCTTCTTCGGTGTCACCGTTGGATGAGCTGGACGTACGACGTGGGATCCTCTCCCGTCCGAGCTCGTAGTCGGGCGGATCGACGTTTTCGGCACCTGGCTCGTCCGTCTGTCTTTCCACCTTGCTTTCTCCTCCCTTTCAGATCTGTGGGCCGATTTATTGAGTGGTTTGTCGAACTGTTGGGCTCATTCACTGCCCGTTCATGTTCCCCAGCTACCCCTCACACTCCTCAATGCGGCTCAGAACAAGCCTATGGTGCGTGTGCCGTCCCGTGCATTTCCGGCGTCAGAGCAGGCGTCCTTGTCCCTGGAACGTGTAGTGGCCGTTCGCGGGCGATTTATGTTGGCACGGACAGACGGATGGACCAGACCGCTGATCTTCCCTTTCTTTTTCGCCTCCTCTTGATCGCTCTATGGCCAATCTGCCCCTTGTCACAGCTCGTCGAGCTCAAAAACGGCGAGACGTTCAACGGCCACCTGGTCAACTGCGACAACTTTATGAACCTCACGCTCCGAGAGGTGTATGAAACCAGCGCTGTGAGTTACCCGGGATCGCGGGGGGAACGTAGTTATTCCATTCAGGAGCAACTTGGCGACAGGAGGTGAAGCGGAAACATCGGTTCAAATGGGCTGACGGCAGTCTTCGCACCCTGTCTCCTTGCCTCGTTTCTCCATTGGTTATGCCGTTATCCATTCGCGTCGACTTGGCTTGGATAGACGGGAGAGCAGTTCTGGAAGCTGAAAGAGTGCTACATCCGGGGAAGCACGGTGAGCGTACGGCGCGAAGCCGTCTCCTCGGGTTCGTCTCGTGAAAACGAGCTCGACCTCGCTTTCATCGTTGATCACCCCCGTAGGTCTCCCACTGATCTCCTCTCCCTCGCCATTTCAGATCAAATACTGCCGAGTAGCCGAGAACGTGAGTGGCACGGTTACGGTCTTCTTCCTCTCTTCCTCTCCTCGAAGCTGTTCGATGATGCCCGTCGACCTAACATCGGCACTTTGCATGACCTTTGTGATCCAAAACTGGGCGGGCGACGTGGGTGGCTCAGGTGATCGACATGGTGAAGGAGGACGAGATGAGGGCGCGAATGGGAAGGAGTGGCGGTGGTGGCGGACGGGGTGGACGAGGAGGACCGCCGGGACGGGGCAGGGGCAGTGGCGGGATGGGTGGCAGGGGAGGCCCGAAAGGGAGGGGAAGAGGTGGTTAGATGAGAGGGCTGTGCGTCGGTCGCGTGATCTAGACGATCTCGAGTTTCGAGTACATGTAATCAGTTGTTCGGAAGCTCGGTTGTCGTTCGCTCTTCGCCCACGCATGGACGAGACGATGAGGACACGCGTTCGTTTCGCTCTCAACCGCGGCGTCGCCGCTGAGAAAGAGGGACGGACGAGAGGTGTGGCGAACACGGGCGCCGTCGTTGCCGTCAGCGAGAGATGGCAGGGGGTTACAATGTCGTCTTGAGTACGTCTTGAGCGTTCGAGTCGTTCAGCGCCTCCGCCTGTTCTTTTTTTCCTTCTTTTTTTTTTCCTCTTTCCTTCCGTCCGTCCGCCTGTCCTTCTTCCCGTTCCGTTCGTCGCCGCCGTCGCCGCCGGCTGGAGCGCTCGGTGGGCGTCGTACGACTTCGGCTCGCTTGTCTCACTTTCGGCCGGGAGGCAGGAAAAGGAAAAGGGGGAGCCTGGCTTGATAAGACTTGATGAAATGGTGGATTATAAGGGAGGGTAACACTTGGAGCTATTGGTTTCTGTTAGGGTTATGCGGGTGAGTCGGGACGCCGGCCAACGCAACACAACGCAACGTGCATGGGCAAAGAGCGTCCCACATCGGATCGACCACCACCTCCACCACCATCATCAACCCCAACCAGCCCGTCACCACCTCTGCTTCCTTCTCTCCTCATCCACCGTCTCTGTACATATCCATCTATCGCCCGCTTATCTCTTTTCGCCTCCCCCTCCCCCTTCTCCCTCGACCCCCTTTCGCGTCGGACCCGCCCGCGCCGGCCATTCGTTGGGTGGGCTCACGCCTCCGCACCCGCGCTTAGCCACAGACCATGTCGTCGTACAACGACGACAGCGTGTCCTTCCTCAACGGCCTCAACGCCTTGCCCACTGCATCGGGACAAGGTGAAGGAGGCGCGGGCGATATGGCCTATCCCGACGACGCCTTCGCCGAGCAGCTTGCCCTTTGGACCAACGCTTCTTTCAGCTTCGATCAGGCACCCGGCTCCGCCATCCTAGACGACAAGCCTCCCTCCTCTTCTTCGCCTCCCATGCCCAAGGCTGACGAACCTTCTGACGCCCCCGCCTTCGACGGGTTCCTCTCCTCCGCGCCCTCCGCCACCCCTTCGGCCCCAGCCCCCGCCCCCGCCCAGGACGGGGACCGTTCGCGTGACGAACGCCGCCCACCCCAGCCCGTCTCTTCGAGTCCCGCTACGAGCAATGGGTCGTCCAGCGTGCTCCCATCGTTGCACGCTCTCAGCGGTCTTCCCTTTGCAGTCCCCTCGCTGCACGCTACCGGCCAGCCGCCCGCGCTTGACCTCAACGTCCTCGCCCTCCAGCAGTTCCTCGCGGGCAACACGGCCGGCTTGGAGCAGGCCTTCCTCCAGCAGCAGGCCACGGCTCAGCTACTCCACCAACTCCAGCAGCAACAGCAGCAGCAGCAGCAGCAGCAACACTCTGCGCTTGCATCTACCGCCGTGCCACTCGCCAACCTCGGCGCCCTCGGTCAACTTAACTTTGGTGTGCCCCTAGCGCCGTCGTCCTCGCAGCAACAGCAGCGGCCTTCCACCGTGGCGACTCCTGCGGCGACCGCTCCGCAAGCGTCGCCGCAGCAGCCACTCGCGTCCGCACTTGCGCCTCCCGCCCCGGCCGCCAAGGACACCTCTCCGCCCCCGAAGAAGAAGAGTGCACCGTTGTCGTCGTCTTCGGGATCCGCTCCGTCTCGCCGATCCAGCAACGCCGCCCCCGCAGCTAAATTTGAAACACCCGAGGCCGACGACGCAGCGTCGTCCCCTTTGTCTGTCAACATCCCCGATCCCTCCGTGGACTCGGAGGCGCATAAGTTTGCCATTGAGGAGGATAAGCGAAGGAGGAACACGGCCGCGTCTGGTGAGTGGACGCGGCGGATGACCGAGTCTCGTGCATGAACCGCCGTACATCCGGGCGGCGTTCGTATGCTCATCTCCAATCCTTCCGTCCCGCTTCACCCAGCCCGTTTTCGGATCAAGAAGAAGATGCGCGAGCAGGCCCTTGAAGCATCTCACAAGGAGCTCTCTTCGCGCGTTCGAGAGTTGGAGGCCGAGGTGGAGGGCCTGAGGAGGGAGAACGGGTGGTTGAAGTCTTTGATCACGATTAGGCCGGATCAGCAGTGCCCGAGCCAGTTGCCCTCTACCTCGACCTCCGCCGCTGGGTCGGATAACTCCACTCCCGTGTTCTCCGTCACTGCCGCCGAGGTCGCTCAGGCTCAGCAGGCTCTTGCAGACCCAAAACCGCACCTCTCCACCGTTTTCGTCCCGGGCGAAGATGGTCTGCACCCTCGAGGCGTTGGCACCGCTTCCGTGGTGGCGGAAGACAAGACCCAGCAGAAGGAGATGAGAGACATCCAACCCGCTCACCCCGTCCAAGGGCTGGCAGGAACGAAGAGGGACAGGGAGGAGTGATGTGACGGATGGAACGTCGGATCGCGCAGATGTTCTCGCGTTCCTCGCTTCCTGTCACCCTTGCCACGTTCGTGTCCCTGTCCGCGGCCGTGTGCGCATCTCCCCAAGACACGACCATAACGACCTTTCTCACTCCGCTCCCCGCTCGCAGCCTCGTCTTCGTGATCACCTCTTCGGGTTCATTTACTCGCTTCCTTAGATTTCGTTTCTTTTTTTTTTTCCCTTGATGGGAGTCGTCTCGATCCGCTTCGTGTCGTTTGCCGGGCTCTGCCCTCGGCGCGTCCGGTCATCGGACCTCCTTCTCTGTCTCGGCTGCTTGTTCGTTCCCCCAACTTTGTATGCTCCTCGTGCTGAGCTGAGGCTCCATCCGCTCCCGATTTTGCTCCTCCTCCGCTCTTCTAACTTCGTCGCGAGATGAATTGACGTCCTCGGCTCCCCCCCGGATGCGTGCTACCCTGATAACGGGACTGCCAAGACTCGCTTTTACGCTGTTGTCCTCTTCCGGAGAAAGATTTGCCCGAGGCAATCGCACAGCACATGCTATCGTATCCCCATCCCATCTTCATTTCACACGCAAAAGGCTGTAGTAGTAAACCGAGCTCAAAAGCCGATCGACCTCTGCCTCATCGCACTCCAATGGACGCGATGAGCCGACGGTACTGAGCGGCGGCGAGCTTGCGATGACGCAGAGCGAGGATCCCGATGGAGGCCACAGCGAGGAAGGTGTTGGTGAGCTGCGGACCGAGGAGAGGAGGCGAGAACACGGGCGACGGTGAGCGAGCGAGCAAGCTGGCAAAAAGAGCCCTTCTTTCCCATGGTGCGAAGACCATGACCGCGCGGACGGACCGCCAGTTGGTCGCCGTTGCTCACCAAGAATTCAAACAAATCTCGCCTCTCCTTGCTGACCACTTTGCCACAACTGCCCCACGCCGCAACCTCTCCTTGACGGAGTTGCGTGGTGGGCCGTGGCGTTGAGGAATCTACCGCGCGATGGCTATTCCGCGACGGCGGCTCGCCGTCCCCTCTCGCTCGCTTCGACTCGGGGCTGGAGGTCCCTTTCCTCCTGGCCACGGGCTCCGTCTCCGTCGCCCATGCACGCGCTGTCGGCGCAGGCGGCTCCCATCCCTTCGCGGTGCCGATACCCAAGGGTGCCGTGTGGGCCGCGATCTCGGTCGTGCGTGTCGAGTCCCCTCCGCCGTCCGCGTTGTCGTGCACTGGAGGGAGCGAGGAACTTTTGGGTCGGCAGGCGAGCAGACGGCGGTTGCCGTAGGGCTTGCAGTAGGGTTCGTGGAGCTGTGGTGGGAGACAGAGAAGGGATAAGGATGGAGGCGGAGCGGAAAGGGCCACCATTCATGAGTGAAAGGGAACGAAGCCGGCCACATTCATGACCACGAAACAGGGTCGGCCGTCATCCGTCCACCACTCACCGCTTCAGGAGGACAAGGCTCGCAGTCTCCCGCAGGCCTGCACATGTAGTCTCCCTGCTCTTTCTCCGCCGCACCTGCTGGCGGTTTGGCTCTCTCGTCGTACCATCGTGGCCCCGCGTCCGTCCCATTCGCAGCCCAGACTGCAGGGAAGAGAGCGAAGGCGAGGACGGCAAGGAGGAAGAGGCGTCCGGACGGTGTTCGCGTTCTGCCGCTTCCCACGTCACGTTATGTCACGTCGACCCGGGGGATGATGGATCGATCAGAGTCAGAGAGCACCGACGGAATGGAAACTTGGATCCACACCCTGTAGGGTGCTGAGAGAGACTCACCTCTTCAGTTTCATTATCGGTGGCGAGTGAGTTGGATGTGAGAGGATCCGAACACAGTCGTGATGGTGAGATGGAGAGGAGTAAGTGATCGGAGCGGCGCTCCAGCCGCCGTTTGAGTGCTCCGTGCACCGTGCTTCGTGTTTTGCGCTCAACTGAACAGAGGAGAAGGACGATACATCTATCTTATCTGCTTCCAGAGCTCGGAAATGACAGCATGAACGTGAACGTGGTGTCTGCTCATTTGAGACAATCTGCTGTTCTATATGCTTTGACCGACACATGGAGAGGAAGAGCGGAGGAAGGCACGGGCTACCGAATGTCTAGGGAAAGGAACAAGCGTTTGCAGAGAGGAGAGCGAAATATGAAGAGAACTCCTGCCGAGCTCTTGGAAAGGAGGGCACTGAGTCGCAGAGCTCGATTTGAACGACCCTCGGTCGCCCGGTCGACTCCTTTCGCCACGACCGGAGCAGACAAGGCGGCTGAGAACCAGGCGCGCCGGCAGGCACTGTCAGTCAGTGTGCTCGCAGAGATGGCCTCCTTTTTCTTGCCATCGCTTAAAACAACCGACGAGTTTCGTCTCATCCAGCGAAACCTGTCCGTTTTCCGTACCTTCCATTTCTCAGTCCACCCGCCGCCCCGCTCACCCATCCATCCATCAGCCGATCATCCGCCGTGCAATGTGCTAATGAACACGACCTCGTCCCCGTCCTGGAGTTCGTACTCCAGTTCCCCCTCCAACTCCCAATCGGTGTGGTTGATCAAAACAAGGATGCCAGGCCGTCTGTACAACCAGAGGAGGAAACCAATGAGCGAATGTCCCATTCCCTCCAAGTTCAGATGATCGAGCCGAGCTCAACGCATGCTGGCAGTTGGTGAGGGCCGGTAGAAAAGCTCATAGAGAGGAATATAAAAAAAAGTTTCATCCCGCAATCAACTCACACCGACCCCTCAGCAACGAAGAGCTCCTCTCTCTCTTTGATCATATTTCTCCGGATCCAGTCGATGAGGAAGCGCATGTCCGCTGGCCGTCGCCCCGCCGTCGGGGACCCTAAGCTGGACTCGCCGACCGGTTGAATGGCTGGGATATGGGCGGTATGCCTTGTCTTATGCGGCGGAGCTAAGAGGAGCTCCGTTCCACCACTATCAGTCAAAAACACGAACAAGACGGGGGGAGGACAAAATAGGGTGAGCGATGGGCGATCACCCTGCCTTCGTATGAACGTGGCGAGGCGGACGACGGGATCGCTCACCTGAACTCGAGCTCAAGCTTCAAATTCTTCTCACTCTCCATAGCCGCGTCACTTGTCGCAGCTCCGACCTGTTCCGACATTTTGTGTGTTTGGACGGGGTCCCTGGAGACGATGGTCGTAGTGTTCGACAGCCGGTCGTCCCTCTCACGCACAAGCTGGCCGTTGGTAAGTCAGCAGTCTTCGGCGAGGTCGGGAACGCCAAGGCTTGGGTTTATACTGTGAAGTTGTTCTTTGGCCGTTGGCCAACGACGTCCGTAATTTATTGAGGAGGTCGAAGGCGGATTGGAGAGTAGACGTGGGCCGCTGGGAATCATCCTCGAAGTGCATTCGTGTTTCGATCACGTGATGAACACGACGGTACGATTTCATCATCGCTCACTACGACGGCGTGGTGGAATTTAGAGGGGAGGTTGGTGGGGGGTATCTTAAAGCTTCTGGTCAGCTCGAGGAGACTGGAGACTCATTCACATCGCTTGCGGGTGCCGGAGAGGCGCCTGCTCGATTCCACGATGGGCGATGGAGTGGGTGAGAGCGAGCGGGCGGCAAGGACTGCGGCTGTGCTGGCGGCGACCGGGTCGAGGTGGGGATGGAGATAACATGGAGAGAGGCGAGAGTGAGACTGAACCATCATCGACGACGCACACAACCTCCGCTGTCCTTCTACAGTGCCAGCCATGGCATCACCATCGCCCTTCGCCGGCACCTCCTCCACGCCGTACGCCGGCCTCACCCACTCTTCGTCCCCTTCCTCCTCCGCCAACGCCAACGCCGACCCGGTGGCCCGCTTCGGCTCCATCTCCACCGGCTACTCGCCGTTCGCGCGCGTCGACACGCAGAGCAGGAGGGAGGCGATCGAGGACATGTACGGCCCGCCGGAAAACTTTCTGGAGGTCGAGGTGCAACACCCTCTCACGCATGGTGGGTAGCGTCGGGGCAAGACGAGCGAGGAAGACGCAACCTCTCCTGGCTATCGACCAGGGTTGCAGGCGCCTCTCCGGAGCTAGCGTCGGTACACGGCTACCGGTCGCCGACGGTATATTAGTTTTCTCGAGTCGCGCTCACTCGTTTGTTTGTCCCACTCGCCTCGCCTCACTGTCTCTCCCTTGCCTCGCCTCACAGGCTTCGGTCGGAACATGTACACGGACTACGAGATCATCACGCGCACCAACATCCCCGCCTTCAAGCTTAAGTACTCCTCCGTGCGCAGACGCTACTCCGACTTTGAATACTTTCGAGACATCCTCGAGAGGGAGTCCACCAGGGTCAACATTCCTCCGCTCCCGGGCAAGGTGTTCACCAACCGGTTCACGGACGAGGTGATCGAGGCGAGGAGGGAGGGCCTCGAGAGGTTCTTGCAGATCGTCGCCGGACATCCCTTGCTGCAGGTGAGCCGAGCACGGTCGGAACCCGCTTCCTCGTTGACTGACCGACCTTGCACGGCCGTTCGGCTTTCATTCTTTCTCCCAGACCGGCAGCAAAGTCCTCTGTGCCTTCCTCCAAGATCCCTCGTGGGACCGCCATCATTGGATTTGATGTCCTCTATTCCTTCTTCCCTTTCGTCGCTCCCACACTGCACACCGTCCGTGCTGCACCTCCATCCAACGTGCACGTCCCATCCATCCCTCATCTCCTCGCAGCCGGTCATCTGTCCCATTCTCATCTCATCATCTCATTCCCACTCCGACTCCATCTCCTCATTCCTGCTCGGCTCGCACGTGTATATTTATATATATGCGCGCTTCACTTGTCGACGTCTTGTAAGATTTTTATGGTGCTTTTCACGTTCATCGCGTTCGGTCCTCACGTCATACGGCTCGTCCGACGACTACATCGCTGTAACCCATCAGTAGACGACGTTTGGTGTGAAGGAGCGCAAACGAATCCCACGTGTTCAAGCGCGTGTCTTCACCACTCCTGCGAGACTCGAAAAAAAGTAGACATTTCATCCGTCCATTTCCAATACGGAGCAGGCGGGTAGTCGATAAAAAGGGGGGGGGGGCGAGGGGGATAGAAAAGAATGAATTCAACGATCGTAGGGTTGAGAAGGAAGGGTATGGCGAAAGGAGATAGGAGGGCGTAAGAAGGGAATGAGGACAGGTGCCGACGTTCTAGTCCGTTTAGTCGTCTGCGAGGGGGAACGCGGGTGAAGGAGTCAGCGTTAATTGCTGTGGTCTCGGCTCGGATGGCTCCTTGTCAAAGGTGCGACACTTACAGTTGCAGCAGGTGCAGCACTCCTCGATGGCGCCTGGGTTGAAGAAAAGAGGAGTGGAGTTGCGCAGTTCAGTCAGTATGATTTGCATCTCTACTCCATCCATCCATCTAACCCTCATCGACCATCGCTCGATCGCGAGAGCACGACAGGGCGAAGGAGGACACAAGGGCGTTCGGACGCCAACTCGACGGCCGTCTCCAATCCTACTCACAGCAGCAGCAGATCTCCTCAATGGCGCAGCAGCAGCAGATGCCGCCGATGCAGTCGAGAAGGAGGTTGCCGCCACCACCGCGGAGGCGGTCCTTGGCAGAGAGGGGCTTGCTGGCCGGGTCAGGGGAGGCCTGCATGTCGGCGGCCGTGCGGGTGGGGGGGTTAAGGCCTTGGGGAATGGGTGAAGGAGGGTGAGCGAAGAAAGGGAGCGACGAGACGAGGTGATGTTGAGCAACAGTCGTACTCACTCATGCTAGCCTGGGCAGTGGGCTGGGCGGTCTGCGAGGGAGGGGCCATGGCGAAGAAATGCGTTGGAGCGTCGAGAGGAGTGGGTGACGACGAGGGTGCGAGGAGTGGACAGTGATAGTGGTGGTGGTGGTGAACGGAGACGGCGGTGGTGAGGATGGAGGATGTTTGTGCGCCGGCGCAGATCCAAAAAGGCTCTGCCGTTGCTCGCTTCGACCTCCTCGCCCTCGCCCTAGCCCGCGCCTCGTCGCCGTCGCCGGGGTTTCCGCGCTCCTGCCTTCTTCGGCTCGGCGTTTCCATCCTCGTTCCCAGTCTCCCTCTTCCTCTTCCTCTTCCTCTCCTCGCCCGCCCGCCTCTGCCAACGACTACGCACACCGACTGACCGGCGCCTCTAACCACCTCCCAGCACGTTCCTTTCCACTCGACGCCGCGCACACTACCAACGCCTAACTAAGACTTTTCTAGTTGCCAGGCTGGCTTCTAATTCCGTCTCTGCCGACGCCTGCCGCAGTCACCACCGCAGCTTATGACGATGGTTAGCACGGGATGGTTGCACGTGATGGGGCAAGGTCTCACGTGAGGACGGCCCAGCCAGCGCGAAGCTCCGCTCGTCCAAAGGTTTGGACACGCCTGGTCGACCATCGCGACATCCCAACCCATCCCCACTCCCTGCCCTGTCCAGCCCGGAGCAGTCCAGCTCAGTGTTCCCGCCCCTTGGCTGCAGGCGGCCTTTTTTCTTGCGACAGACCCAGACCGCACCACCGTTCCTTTCCTGCCCAGCCCGTCGGGCTCTTCATCGATCGCCATGCTCTCCTCTCGCTCCCTCCTCCCTCTCCTCCTCAGCGCCCTTGCCTTCGTCTCTCTCCTCCCCCAGCGGGCACGGGGCGCCGCTCTGACGACTATAGTTCACCCCCAGGAGAGAAGCTGTTTCTACGCCTGGGTGGACAAAGTCGGCGAGAAAATCGGCTTCTACTTTGCCGTGAGTGATGCCGCACGCTGATGCACGGCGGCTGTGTGTGACCAGGCGGGCTGATCACGCCTTGACCCGCCGTCTCCTCGTTCTCCTCCAGGTACAATCTGGAGGCTCCTTTGATATCGACTACGAAGTGGCCTCCCCCTCTGACAAGATCGTCGTGGAAGGCAAGAAGGACCGACAGGCCGACCTCATCTTCACGGGCAACGAGGTTGGAGAGTACGCGTTCTGCTTCGAGAATGACATGAGCACGTTCGCGGAGAAATTGGTGAGTCGGTTGTGGTCGGACCACCGACCAGCCATCGTTCGCCATTTCTGATCTGCCGCCCGGCCGGTCCTCCATTCAACGTCCTTCGCAGATTGACTTTGACATCACTGTTGAGTCCGAGCCCCGCCTCGAGCTGCCTCAGTCCAACACCCCTGCTCTCTCCGAGACCACCTTCCCTCTCGAGGATAGCATATTCAAGGTCGGAAGCCACCTGACTTCTATCACTCGCACCCAACGCTACTTCCGGACGAGGGAGAACCGCAATTACAATACCGTCGTGAACACTCAGTGAGTCGGCGCCCCGAGCCACGTTCTTATGCGATGGAGTTTGAGATTTTTTCGGTGTCGGTTTGAACCTGACTCAATGTGACTCCCCACCTCTCACGCCTTCCCGGTTCTCCCGCTTGGTGACCACCTTGCCCATCAAGGTCCCGCATCTTCTGGTACTCCGTCATCGAATCGCTCATCATGATCTCCATCAGCGTCGCCCAGGTCTTTGTCGTCAAGCACTTTTTCGTTAGTCCTTTTCGCTCGCTCGCTTCACCTCCGTCACCTAGGCTCTGTCTTAGTTGGATCTGGGCACGGGCGCGGATGCCGGTACGGCTGCTTGGTATCGCGTCTCTTCGCTGACCATGTCTCACCTTGTTCGCCCCGCGCCGAATTCAGAATACCGGCTCGACAAAGCGATACCGCGTGTGAGCGGGCGGAGGTCGCAGAGTGGTCGCGTGCGTCTGCAGTCGGCGAGCTGGCCGGTGCGACGGACGAAGACGGGCCGGCGAGGCTCGCGCCCGTATGTACCTATGCTCCCGATCGATGTCAAGTAGTCTTGAATGGCGACCAGTGTGTCTGGAAGTGGACGTACAGATGTTGGAGGCAAGGGCCATGCGTGCGTGTCTTAGTCCTAAATCGC
This sequence comes from Peribolospora kevripleyi, assembly GCA_029717575.1. Classification (NCBI taxonomy): domain Eukaryota; kingdom Fungi; phylum Basidiomycota; class Peribolosporomycetes; order Peribolosporales; family Peribolosporaceae; genus Peribolospora; species Peribolospora kevripleyi. The sequence continues at coordinate 29,584 of JAMDHV010000146.1, forward strand.
GGTTGCGGTTGAGGAAGTAGTAGACGGGGAGATGGGCCCGCTAAGCACCGGGACCCTTGCCGCAGCCGATCCGTGCCCGCCTCCGCCATCGAGATGCCGGTTATTGGGCCGGAATCGTCTCCGGACTCGGTATCTCGCCACGGACGTCCATCATCCTACGTCCCATCGTTACTCTCCACCCTTTCCCTTGCTTAGCAGTTGTCTTCGTCGGCTCTTTGCTCATTCGCCCTCGCTCGCCCCCCCCCCCCCCCCCTTTTTCCCCCTCGGACTCGCGGTATCGCGGTACGACCCGGTGCGCCGCAGGATCGAGCGCACTTCGACCCCATCTCTAAGCACGATCGATTGAGGCCCCCAGCCAGCCAGCCGCGGTCGTCCGTCGAGCCTTTTACTCGGTCCATTGGAAATTAAACTGCAGAGGCGGCACAGTAAGGCTCGTAGGGAAAGAAGTGAGGGAAACGGATCAGCGCAGGATAAACGGGGCGGTCAAATTGCCAGGAACACACGATGGACGCTAGTCTCGAGCTTGTCGAGGCTTACGGTGAGTGATGGACTGACGGGCGATGATGGGGGCGAGCACGCCCGCTTGCTCGTTTGCTGTAAAGTAGGGCGCTCAGTAAGACTCGATTGGATTTGGCTGACACTCGGTGTTGGGTCGTTCACATACCCTCCTCGCACAGACTTCCTTCTCAAGTTCATCATTATCGGTAGGCTTTGCTTCGTCGCTCGCCCTTGATTTTTTGTCATCTTCCTTACTTTCTTCCCCTTTTTTGGCCTTTTTTCTTTCTCTCTTGCATGTGTTTTCCATTGTCTTGCCTTATGCGTTTGGCTCCCTCTACACAAGGTGAAGCGGGGACGGGCAAGTCGTGCCTGTTGCACCACTTCATCAACAATGCTTGTGAGTACTGGCTTGCGAGTTGGCGGAGGACTACAACTACCTCCTGATGTCATGTGGTCGGCGGTAGCTAGAGACCCAAGCGGTCATTCGATCCATGACGAGAAGCACCGTCTCGTGTCTTCTTGTCGCACTGACCCACCGCCCTTCCCGCAGTCAAAGAGCACAGTAACCAGACGATAGGAGTCGAGTTCTCGAGCCGAGTTGTTAAAGTGGGCAACAAGAGCATCAAGTTGCAAGTGAGGCAGATTTACCTTGGATCAAGCATCATCATCTTCGCCATTCGCTCTTCTCCTCTGACATGCTTTTTCCTCGGTTCCCCCCTATCGTTCAGCTGTGGGACACGGCGGGTCAAGAGCGCTTCCGGTCAGCTGTCTTTCTTTGAGAAGGGAGCTTGCCAGTCGCTGTCATTTCCTTTGGCTGATTAGATACCTTTTCGCCCGTTGTTCCCCCCCCCCCCCAATCTATTAGGTCGGTAACGAGGAGCTATTACCGCGGAGCTGCGGGTGTCTTGCTCGTCTACGATATCACCAAGTGTGTCTCGTTTTCGTCGTTGGTCGGTGTCCCACAAGTCCAAGCCTAGGAGAATTTGAATCTGACTGCGTCATTTTTCCTTGCCCCTTTTTGCACCGCCAAAGACGGGAAACCTTTGCCCCACTGGCCCGATGGTTAGCTGACGTGCGCGCTCTAGCCTCTCCCGACGCGGTCATCGTGCTGGTGGGCAACAAGCTTGATAAGGAGGAGGATCGTGAAGTGGGCACTCTCGAGGCCAGTCGGTGGGCGAGCGAGAACAGTGAGTCGTCGGCGCACCGCTCTAGTCCTTCCTTCCCCGTTTTCCGCTCACCCTCTTTGCTTCGCCCGCCTCGGCGCAGACATCCTCTTCCTCGAAACCTCCTCGTTGACGGGTGAGAACGTGGAGGCGCCTTTCCACCTCGCCTCGCGCTCCATCCTCCTCTCCATCGAGTCAGGAAAGATCGACCCGGAGAAGGCTGGCTCTGGTATCTCTTACGGCGACCGGGCTTTGAGGAGGGTTGGCTCCTCTAGTAGGCTAAGCATGGTCAGCGTGGGCGGAAGGGGCACGGGCGTCGTCGGTGGGGTCGTCAGCAGCGTGAGAAGGACGATCAATGATTGCAACTGCTAGCTGCGCACTACCCATCGTCACCGCCGCCGCCCGCCCCGTTCCATCCATCTTCGGCCGCCATGCTCGTCTTCTTTCGTCGTCCTTTTCCCTATCCTATCTTGGCTTCCCTATCTCTCCAGCTTCCCTCTATTTTCGTCTTAAGTTCGAATACCCTTCGTCTCCCCTCCCTCGCTCACTCCCTCGTCATCAGTTCTACCTTTTTTCTCCTCGTTGGCGCCATTGACATCCTGTACAACAACTCATTCTTTCTTCGCACGATCGTAGTTCGACATACTAGTTCGTTCCATCACGCTCTCTCGACTACTACTACCTCGAACACTTGGCGAAACCTTGGTCGCGCCGCGCATTCGTGACTGCTTCGTGGGACAGAGAAAAAGTCTTTCCTTCGCAAAAAGAAAGAGAGATCCGACAGGTCGTGCTACACTCGTTCCCATCCATGTTCTCATTCATACATTCGTTCATTCGTTCGTTTCGTGCAGGTGCTGCCCCCCGCACGCGCTGGCTGGACGACGGCCGAAGACGGACCGACGAAGGACCGACGATCAAGCACGGCGGGCCTTGACGCGCACGCGGTAGCCACCGCCTCGGAGGGGGAGGGTAAGCGAGTCTTCGTAGTGCGGCGGTTCCTGTCCGGGTACGACGACAATGTCAAAGTGGGCCAGCAGGGCGGCCATGACGGCCAGGCCTTCGTACGTGGCCAACGTCTGGCCGAGACAGATGCGCGGGCCGGCGTTGAAGAAGTGGGCCTTCCAAGGACCAAAGTTGCGCAGCTTGCCCGCCTCGTCGATCCACCGCGACGGCTTGAACTCGAGGCAGTCATCACCCCACACCTCTGGCATGCGCGCCATCACCCAATCAGACCAGCCGACCATCTCGCCTGCCTTGACGCGCACCGGCGGCAGCGTCGGGTGGTTGGGAAGAATGATTTCGTCCCTGGCCGCACGCTTTCCATTCTTCGGCACCGAAGGGTGCAGGCGGAGAGCTAGTGGGAGAGCCAAATTTCATCTTCTAGTCAGAGCGAAACCTTGCGTGTGCGCGGCAGCGCCGATCGGCCCACTCACCCTCGTGGAAGCACGCGTGGAGGTAGACGAGGTTCTTCATGTCATCATACCGCACTTTACGGATCGTGCCGTCTTCGGCGGTGAGCACTTTGGCAATCTCCCGACGGCACGGCTCGATGTGCTCCGGGTGGCACGAAAACTCCCAGTAGAGCCAGCTTAGCGCTTGAGCGGTGGTGTCGCGGCCGGCTGGTGAACGGGGAAAGGGGAAATGGGATGATGGACGGTGTCGGTAAGCGCGGACGCCCTGATAGAACGGGTGGCGAGCGAACCGCGGCGCGGCTAGCTCACCGATGAGGAAGTTGAGGACGACGGGACGGAGCTCGTTCCTGTCCTGAGTTACGTCCATGAAGAGATCCAACAGGTCGCGCTCGCCCTTGGCCGCGTTGCCTTTCTCGGCGGCAGCGCCGGCGCTAGCGCGCATGGCGAGGCGACGGTCGATGATACCGTATGCGTAGTCGTTGATTACCTTCTCGGACCTGCGCATCTCACGACCTTCAGCGGAGAAGGGCTCGGTGAGCTTCCACCACGGCTTGTTGAAGCGACCGTCCATGATGAGCTCTGTGGAGAGCGAAGACGATCAGGATCCGTCCGGTTGAGTCTCCAAGGCCATCTTTCCACTTTGGCACTCACGAGCAAAGTCGAACGCCTTTGCGAACGGAACCACCTCGTTGAGGACGGCGGGCTCGGCGCTGAGGCAGTTCATCTGCGCCGAAAACGCCATCCTGCCGAAGCTGGCTAGCGTGAAACGGAAGAAGATATCTGGCGAGAGGGTTCGAGTGGGTGTGAGTGCGAGTAAGCGATGGCCAGCGGATGCAGGGCAAACAAGCAATGTTGGGAGAGCGAGGCGGAAGTAGCGCTCACCGGAGAGGTAGACATCCGTGTTCCGCTCGGTGAGGCGGCTCATGAGCTTGGTTAGGACATCGAGCTCGCTGTGCACGACGGTGGCGACGTGGTTCTTAAAGTTGGAGACAGAAAAGATGTGCGAGGCGAGCTTTCGCTGCGTGCGCCAGACGTCGCCGTCGGCAACCTGTGGAGGCAAAAGAGGGTTCGTTAGCGACGGCCGAAGCGAATCGATCCCGCAGGCAGGTGGGAAGGAAAAAAACTAACAAAGATGCCGTGTTCGCCCATGACACCGCCCATGGCGTCGCGGAAAGCTTTGCCTTTGGGGTAGTTTTCGAAGCTGGTCTTTTGGACCCACTCGATGTACTCGGGACGGTTGACGACGACAATGCGACCGAAGCCGGGCCTGGGAAAGGGAGAAGGCGAAGAAGAGTGGCGGTGAGAGGCATGATCGATGGTGGTCGCGAAGTGGAGGCGGACATGCCATCGAGGACAGGACGCTCACATGGTCGCTGGGAGGACGATCAAGAGGGCCAGGGCGATCCGTAGATGGGGGGATGGGATCAGCGCGAGCGAGGGGAAACAGGTTGGGGGGGACGACGGCTCGGAGGGAGCACTCACCGGTCCAGGGCATGCCGCCCACGCCGGCGGTCTCCTGGCCTTCACGGAGACGGTCGAGTTGGTTGCGACCGCCGGTCTTGATGACGGCCCATGAGTTGCCGATCAGAGGATGGCTCGGGGGCGAGGGCAGCTCGGGGCGAGGCCTGTGGGGGATGGGAGGGGGGAGGAGAAGAGAGGTGAGCGCGGGGGCTCGAGCCGGTGCGAAACGGGGGGGCGGTGTGTGTGAACGCACGAGGTTCCTATGAGGCGGTCGGGGTATTTGATGAGAAGAAAGACGAAGAAGAGGACGAAGCAAGCGATGGCGAGGCCGGAGTTGCCGAGGGGGACGCTGTTGAGGGCGTCGGTGATGGTCATGCTCATGGCGGTCATCGTGATATGATGGCCGGCTGGGTATGATGGGAGTAGGCAGGGAGGGAGGTGGAGTGGGGAGATGGAGAGAGAGAGCACTTAATAAACGAGCGCCGCGAGTCGAGTCCGGCGCCGGACGAGCGCGCGATGGACGCGAGCGAGCGAGTGAGCGCAGCTTGCTTCTCATTTCGTTGTTGTTGTTGTTTTTTTTTTTTTCAGCTTCATCTGCCTGTCTTTCTGTCTTCGCCTTGTGCATCGCTCGCTTCCGTCCCGCTGACCCGGAACGCGGGGTCCGCTCACTCGTGCGCCGCGACGGAGGCACCAAGCGGAGGCACAACGGAGGCACCGGCGGGGACGGCATCGGGCGGGGCCCGTCGCTGGGGATTTCCCCAGACGCCGGGCCGGTGATGGCCGGGGTGGAGGATGATGGAGCATGTGTTGAGGGGAGTGCCAAGTCGATAGACGACGACGCGGGGAGCGAGGAGGCGAGCGCGGGGATGAGATGAGTGGCATGGATGATACAAAAAGAAAAAAGCTGCCGAGCCGACTGGCGCCGGACGCGGCTCGCTTGGTCGCCTTGGCCTTGGCTCGGCGGGGTGGCCGACGTCGCACACAAGATGATGATCGCGATCACGGCGGAAACGACGGCGAGGGTCGCACGAGATAAGGCGAGCATAGACAGGCAAATGCTAGCGTCATCATCTGTCACTTTCACCGTCTGTCAGACACTTCTTACTCTCCATCATCCATCACCCATCATCCATCCAAAGTCTCCACTTCCATCCGTCTCCACACCTCCGTCCAGGAGAAATAGCGCGTGACTTGGGCCCCTTCCCCAACTCTCTCTCTCCACACACACAAACGTAGACGGCCAACAGAACACACCACACCACCACAACCGACCATGGGCTCGAAAGAAGGCTTGACCAACCAGGCCGCCCCCGTCCAGGTGATCGGCACCCCTTTCGTGCGTACCCCGCGCCTCGTATACCCATCCGTCCCATCATCATCCTCGTCCGCGCTGGGCTGGGCTGGGGTTGAAAGATAGAAAGACCGTCGACGTACTACTCGGAATGTGTTTCCGTGACGTGTCGTGACATGCTCAACATCCCTCGCCCTGCCCCCGCCCCCCCACCCCCACCCCCACACCCCCCCATCTAGTCCACCTTCACGCGCACCATCACCCTCGCCCTCCACCAGCTCGGCGTGCCCTTCGTCCAACGCGTCTGCTTGCCCCACTCCGACCTCGCCAACCAGCACTCCCCCTTCGGTCTCCTCCCCGCCCTCATCCACCACCGTCCCGCCTCTGCCTCTCTGACGCTATGGGAGAGTCCCGCCATCGCCCACTACATCGACGTCGTCTTCGACGGCGCGACCCACTTCAGACCCCCGCCTTCCGACGTGCTCGGAAACGTGCGCACGGATCAGTGGATAAGCCTGGCTAGCACTAGCGCCTTCCCCATCCTCGAGCACCGCGTCATCAAGCCCCGACTGGCCATGGAGGCCGAGGCCGAGGCGGCCGACGGCGACGGCGACGGCGACGGCGACGGGGGCGCGAGCGAAGACCACATCCGCGCCAAGCTCGCGCCCGCCCTCGACGATGCCCGTCGCTTTCTCGCCACCTTGGAGGCCCACAGACCGCTCCCAAACGCCGACTACGTCCTCGGCGACGAACCTGGCTGGGCCGACTGGTTCCTCTACCCTCCTCTCGCAGACTTTCGAGCCATTCCCGAAGGCGAATGTGTAAGAACTGGTGGCACGTTTGTCTGGATCACCCGTTGGCTCGATCGGATGGAGGCGAGGGACAACGTGAAGAAGACGTTCGACGGCACACTCGCCAGTCAACGCCCGCGCCATAACGTGTAGCTTTCCGCGCACTGTCAACCGTGCCGTCCCGTACCCCTAGTCACTTCGCTTCTTCGTCCAATCACCATCATGCTGCTGTTGCAACCGCTGGAATGCTCCATATCGAAGTGCTCGATAGATTTTACAAGGATGAAGGAGGAGAAGGAGGTGCGCATGTGGGCCTAGAGAATGAGACAGCGAGCATGAAAGTCCGAGACGTTTACTGGACAACCGACGGCGTCGTGCGTCAGTCAGCCGATGGTCCAAACACCGCGTCATGACATGTCATCCCGACTCACCTCCTTCATCTCGACGTCACCCTCCTCCTTCTTCGCGCTCGGGTTCTTCCGCGTCAAAATCGCCTTGCGGTCCTTGTCCAGCTTGAGCTTGGTGATGACGACGTTGGACGGGTGGACGGGCACCGGCACGGTAGCACCGTTCGTCTTCTCGCGCGACACACGGTCAATGTGGATGACATATTTCTGGGAGATGAAAAGAACATGAGCCGAGGCCAACGTGAGCCAGACCGGTCCACCACCGATGGCCCAAAACCCATGACGACGCACCTTCCTGTAGACCTGAGTCACCCGACCCTCGCGGCCCTTGTTGGAGCCGCGGACGATGAGCACCTCGTCGTCCTTGCGGATGGGCATGGAGCGAACCTGTATAAACGTAAATTCCGTCGCCGTTATGAGCTCCTCTTCTTTCGTCCCCGCTTCGCTCCTCGCCCGCCCCCATGCCAGCTAAACCGGACGAACGTCGCAGTCCCCTCCTTCGGCCCGAACCCGTCTTGTCCGCCGTCGAGCTTCTAGTCATCGTCTACCGCTCCTCCCCCGCTCCTCCCTTCCATGACGTCCCACCCCACCAAATCCGAATCCCAAGCATTCGCATCTCTCTCTCGGTCGGTTGCGCACCTTGTGCTGGCCACGGAGCTCCTTGCTGAGGCTGCTGCTCATAATCTTGCGCCTCACGCTCGAGGGCGCGGCAAAGTGCGCCTTGCGCTGTGCACGCCTGGACACGGTGGCCATCTTGATGGGATGGGTTTTCTTGAGGGTGAGGAGGGGGGCGGGGTGAGAGGATATCTAACTATCTTCTTCGAGATGGCACTTCTTAGACCGCGCCGTAGACCTCGACCGCCGCGGCCGGACGGTTCGCTGCTGCGATCCGTGGGAATGTGTACGTGCATCTATACATATAATAACCCTAACTAGGCCACGGAAGCAACGACGCGTGCGTCTGCCGTGATCGGTGGACGCATCTCGATGACCAGCGAGATCGGCAGCAATAGCGAGCGAGGGAAGTACGACTAAAGTGAGTGCAGTACGACAGCGACGCCGAATTAAGGGGTCGGAGTGAGGCTTTGAAAGCTGAGGACGGACCTGGTGCGACCACCGAGAAAGGCAAAGATTGGCGCTTTCCAACCGTTGACCCCACATAACGTTCCGACGCACTTCCTTTTCCCGCCATGCCTAACTCTTCAGACGCTCCTTATCTTTTTCATCTTTCTCCCCTGCTGCCTTCCTATACCGCCACACCACGTCCTCTCGTCTGTCCGCCCCTCTATCTCAAGTGCCCGGGACGACGACGCTTTTCAAGGGAGGGGATGTGATGTGACTGTGAGGGCACCTCGGGGCCCGGATTACCCATGTAGAACCGATTACGTGTAGACTAGGCCACGTGCCGGGGCTTGTCGAGCTCCCTTGTTGCCACGCTGGCCACCCATCACCGAGGAATATCATCTCTTTTGCTACCATTCAGCTCGTTGGCACCATTACAACAGTTTCGCACGTTGTCTTTCAACTCTCGAGAAGCATCAAGGCACGATCAGGCAGCCGAACACGAAGGAATAGAAATATCAATACAAGTTTCGGGGCACAGTCGTCTGCCACTCCAATTCCTCTCTGACGAGGCCATCTCTTTGATCGCTTTGGGTTGTATTCGACAGAAGCCTTCCGCTGAAAAGCGCCAGTTTCTTATTTCTTGCACCTGTGTGTCAGTATGTCGCCCATGTCAATGATCGCGCCACAGTACGGGCACCTCCAATTCTTGAAAAGCCGCCTCTCGATCTGTGAATTCGGATGTATGCAATTGAAAGAAAAATGGAAAATAAGTTTTGAAGGCTATGTAGGCCCTACGGATTGAAGCGAGTAGCATTTTCCACCGTTGACAAGAGACCGAGTTCAACTCACCATCTGGACGGCGCTTAGCTGGCCGGAGCCTTGGTCGTGCTCTGCTTGGTCAAGAACATGCTGAAGGTGGAGAAGAGAGTTCTCGGCTTAGAAAAAGACTGGGCAAAGAGGGCTGGGCGGGATGGAGGGATGGTGAGCGAAGAGGTGTACTCTGCATTTATATGCCTTTTTCCCTCTCCCCACCAACATCTTTCTTTGCTCCGTCCTCCTTATCACCAGCGACTTTGGCAAAGCCAGGGCAGAGAAGTACCTAGTACGGAGCTGTGCCGACGCAAGCTCGGACCTCCCCGCGCAAAGGCACTCGTACGTCCAACCTTGTTCGTCCGACTGTGCGCCTCTCTCTACGGTGCTTGCGACAGGGACGACATGGTGGCACCAACTCGATGCTGTCATTTCTTTTAACATTATGGGCCGCTTGCTTAGTTAACTTGGTCCTTATCGGCAAGGTTTCGTTTGTTTTGAGGTCACAGGCGACTCGTTTGGCTGCCCATAAGTCCCCGGATCCTGCCTTAAAATTTGGCTCTCGACTCGAAAGCTTGGCTTCGGCAGACAGCACCTGTCTGTCTGCAGACCAGCCCATCTGAGCTTTCCTGTTCGGAAGTGGGCCGAAATATTAAGTTTTTTTCAGAATGAGCTGATTCCCTGGTCCTGCCTTTGTTTGTCCTTGCGGGGTCGCGTGACCTCTCAGACGGAGGACCATACATAAGTCGACCACGAGGTGGGCCTCGTGTCAGTCTTCCTCTCTCCCTCTCCCCCTTTTTTTGTTTTCCGCTTGTCCTTCTCGAAGCCACCACCACCAGCACCAGCTCGCTCGCCGTTTTGGGTACCCTTCCAACCTCACTCTCTTTCGCGAAAACACGGCAGCGCAGCCGTAAGTCTGCTACATGCGCTTTCATCTGTGCTTCCGTTTGCCCTTTGCTCAACCTAACCTCGTCGTGCTGCTTCGCGGCCTATTCTCTCATGTCGGTCTCGGTCTCATACACAAACTTGTTCTGTCATGCCTTGCTCTCCACGGCAGCCGGAAACTGCAATGGAGGGCGGCAGCTGGCCAGCCGAGCTGAGCCCGGGCGACGAGGTTTACTTGAATTACAGTGCAAGGGCCGTTTCCGTGGTCGGCGGTCAGGTTTTACGCGTGCAGGACGTCGTCGAAGACGACAAGGCCCACCTTCACTTAGAGGCTCACAAAAACTACGCGGGAGCGGTACGATTCATCAAGGAAAATACGACCATTCCAGTGCCAGAGGTATATCGCCTTGGAACGGTCGGTGGGCGCTACGAATTCATGTACCTGGAGAAGATGGAGGGAACTACGTTCGCGGACGACGACGACGCCGTGATTGACGACAACCTCGTCGCCCAAATACTAGCCAGCAGAAGCTGACGCACTCGCGGGTCACATGCCTGGGCATATTCCCCCTGTCGAACCGTGTGGATCGGTTGTGGAGTACCTCATCCGGCGTCTTGCGGTCATTGGCCGCACGTCGAACCGTTGGACCGGCTGATTCGTCATTTGGAATCGGGCGCCATTCAGATCGACCCATGCGTCATCGTTCTCTGCCACGGCGATTTTTCGGCGTGCAACATCCTTGCCAAAGACGGCAAAGTGACGGCTTTGTTGGACTGGGAATACGCGGGAATCTACCCGGAGTACCACGAAGACTATTACGCCTACAAGAACGAGCCTCTGCATTACTTGGTGTACAGCGACGCTTGGCGGGCCAAGTTTCGCACCATAGCCAAGATTGAAGATTGTATCCGTATGGCAGTCCATGAGGACGAAGAGGGAATCTCCAAGTTCATAGAATCTAATTTCGACCTTTGAGGATTAGGATTAGGATGAGGATGAGGATGATGATACGCAAGGTAGCGCAGCTGGAAGCTGTGTTGAAGGTATGAATGTCACGGCGCTCGTGCCCAAGGTCGCCACCCTCCTCGCTCGGGTTATGGTTTTGTCACGACCTCTCTGTTTCCGCGTGGGTCTACTTTCTCTGGGCGGACTCACGGTGGGCATTGAAGACAAAGTATTGGTGTGTGAGCACCCTGTCCAGAGACGAAAAACTGGTACAAGCATACATGCGAGCACGGCGAGCGACAAAGGAAATCGTCCGTCTGTTGCGGGTATGAGGAAGGGAGCTCGCCGGGTCGTCACCGCATCTCAATCCACGAAACCGCCCTCCGTGGCGCTCCATCCTAATAGCGACGCGTCCACACCGCACCTGCGCATCATCTTGCCGACGTCCCATTCTTCGTCCGGCGTGGCTGCCTCCCATGCTTTGTCGTGGTCACTCGCCCGGCCCTGCAGTCTACGAGGAGTCATGGCGTCGGACAGCTCAGCCTGCATCTCCTCGTTAGTGGGGGGCGAGTCGGGCTGCTCGTCCGCGAGGAGGGCCTCCAAAGACCGCCGACGATCGGTGTCCGGTTCAACGTCCCACCCCCAATTGCCCGCCGTCCCGTTCGTATCATCCCATCCCCAGGCTTTCCCTCCCACGGGCCGCGCAAATGCCGATTCGTTCTCATGGGCGCCGCCGGTGACCTTCCAAAGGTACTCGGCCGCCGCGCGGCCTGCGGAGCGCCACTTACCAGTCAAAACTGGGAGAGTTTTCGATTGGCCGTCTCTGTCGGTCGGGAAGCGTGGTTCAGGTCGGCATTCTGAGTCCGCCTCGAGCGCATATATGCCGGCCGTGGCGAGCCTTGCTTCGCCTGACCTACCTCTTGTACTTCACCGCCAATCTAGCCCTATCGACCCTCTTCTCCAAATCACGTATACGCTCTACGAGCTCGCTCTCCTTGTCTTTGTCGCCCCGTCGTGCGCCCTGCTTGAGCACTGGACTCTTAAACGGCCTGCTAAGCTTGGCGGCGGGCGTGGAGACGCGAGAGGACCTGTACCGGAGTGGGGACGGATTGGGTCGCGGCGAAGGAGGCGCATTTCCAAGGGCACCGGTCAGAGGTTTGAAGGGCGCCTTGGCCCTCTTGGACGAAGGCAGGCCGGGAGCGCCGCCAACGGCCTCGGAGGGTTCCTGAAAGCGCAGGCGGACGTTCCGGTCATCAGTGTACGCCTTCCGCTCCCTCTTCCCCGACGGTGACGAACCGCACACACTGGTTCATCCGCTCTCCTCTTCGTGCCGACCAGTCGACTCTCTTCGGAGTCACGCTCAGAGACGTCGACGTCGCCGGTCATGTCGACAAAGTGAGCAGGTTCGCATACACGAGTGGTGGAAGGAAGCAGAGTCGGGTCGGCCACCCGCTGCACAAACGGACGCGCCAAAATTAGATGGGCGCGTCGCGCACTTAGGCGCAGATAAGATTGAGAACCACAGTTGCGACGTGGGCCGGCTACCTTTTGGGAACGTCATTCAGGTCACCACGACATGCCTACAGAACAGCCTCACGACCTTTCGTCTTCGGCTTCCGCCCCCCTCAATGACAAGCTCGAGGCGCTCGACGCCGACTTCGCTGATGTTGGCCTTGATGACGGTGACGAAGATGGCGGCGAGGAGCCGCGACGAGGAGAACGGCCGGCGATCGACCACGTCGCCCCTGACGACGTAGGCAGGACTCCCACCGACGGTGTCTTCTCGAAGAGAGAACCAGACGATGGAGGAGCACTCGCACCGGTAGAGGGGGCGTTGAACGAGCTCTCATCCCCCAACCATATTGCTGCGCCTACTTTGACCGAGTCTTTTGAGCCGCCCAGCTCGAAAGACTCGGCGACGCCGTCACCCTCGTCTTCTACCTTGCCTTCCCCTCCGGCCACGGCGGCGACTTCTGTCTCTCCAGAGCACAAGCACGAAGAGGAAAGCGTGGTGGAGCACATAAAGGAAGAAGTAAAGATAGAGCAAAGCAGAGAGGCGGCACGTCGCTCTTCCGAGTCTGGAGGCCACCAGGTCGAGGAGGAGAGCCAGACCGGCCTGAGGATGGACGAGTCTGGCGAGGAGGAGAGCCAGACCGGCCTGAAGATGGACGAGTCTGGCGAGGAGGCTACCGAAACCATATCACCTCCTTCCACTATGTCAGCAGGCTCGAATGTTGTCGTCAACAAGGCAGAGGAGCAGGCCTCGTCTGAATTCAAGCCTAAGGTGCCCACCGGCAGCTCGCTCGCGTCCCGCATCGCAGCCCTCCAGCAAGCGGCTGCCGCAAGCTCATCCTCGTCTTCCTCGACGCCGCCACGATCTCCAGCCTCGCCTCGTTCGCCGTCCGTGAAGGCTACTGCCGGATCCTTGACCGGTACACAAGACGACGTAGTTCCCTCGACGGCCGCCGCGCCGTCGGAACCAACGCCCGCCTCCTCATCCGCGCCGCCTGATTCAAGAAGGTCTTCTGTCAAACCCGTGTTGGCCATGCCGGAGCCGGTTACCAAGGTACTCAATCTCGTCACCGGGACCGAGGAGGACATGGCGGAGCCGCTCATTCTCGGCATCGCTGTGGTTGACTTTGTGAGTGCACGGGCGACGGACCGGCGCCGACAAGGAAGACACTTCTGATTTCAGTCATTCCTCTTGGCCCCTAGAACCACCTGGTTGGCCCACAAGTCGAATATGCGCATCCTGTTGAGCTAGCGGAAGATGAAGAGCTGTGCAAGGCTTTACCGTTTATGGCCCTTCCAGATGGCGCACATTTGGTAAGCAGAGTCGTCCCTGATTCCACCAGCTTTAAGATTGCCTGCTCACTCACAATTCTGACTCCGGCAGTCCGACGAAGATTACTGCTATTTCCACCTCATGTGCCCTGCCCTCTCCCCTTCGACCATCTTCGGCATCTCCTGCAACCGGCAAATTGCCAGTGACGAGCTAGTCAACAAGGGCAAGGAAGTGACGAGGAGCACGGTACAAAAGGCTATCGTCGTGCTCGCCAGAGAGGTGAGTTGTCATTTTCAACTCGGCACGCGCGCCGGCCTTCGTCCGGTCGCCTCGGGCTCACTTCGTCTTCCGCTCCCAGCCCGTCTTCGGCCCAATCCGCGACAAGCTGGGCGTCGTCACTCGCGCCTTCTTCGCTCAGGGCGATCTGAACGAAGTGGACATCCTCGTCGAGTTCCACGCTTCTCTCGAGGCCTCGCTGCGGTCTTCAGCGGTTACCCACGTCTCCGACGTCGTGGAACCTGCAGCAGCCGGGCATAATCGAGCATGGGGTGGCGTGGGAGGATTGGGCGAGGGAGTCATGTATATGGGTGGGTTTCAGTCGCATCGGCTCTTCGTGATCGTCCTCTGACGCCCGTCTTCATCGCGCCTTGGCAGGCACCTCCATTCGAGAACTCATTTACAAGTTCCGTTTCAACACGCTCATCCTCCTCAAGCTGCTCTTGCTGCAGAAGAAGGTGCGCGAATTGCGATTTCGAGTAAAAGGGTCCCGCTGACATGCCCACTCGTCATCTTCTCTCACATAGGTCATGTTCTACGGCTATCCGATCGAGCGACTATGCACGTACCAGTACTCTCTCGTCTCCCTCGTTCCGGGCCTCTTGCTGGACCTAGGGGACGCCGCGGCACCCGATCTCGATCGGCAGAGCAGAAAACGCAAGCGGCCGACAAGCCTGAGAACAAGTGATCGACGGAGCTTGCTTAACTACTTGGGGCTCCCGCTGTGCATCTTCGGCAAGGGCGCCTTTTTCCAGCCGTACTGTCCTCTGCAGCAGATAGATATGCTGCAGTGTGAGAGCTTCCTCGTGGGCACAAGCAATAGCATCTTCCAGCAGCAGAAAGATTGCGAGATTGACGTCCTCGTTCAGGTGCGTGCTTTCATCGCGTGTGGAGGTGGCCCAGGCGTTGACGATGTCTCATCCTTCTGGTCTGCAGGTCGATCAAGCCAGCCTCGAGTTTGCGGATCCAAAGCTGTCACACCTCTGTGCGCTCACGGCGGCGGATCGCAAGTGGATGGACGAGCTAGTTCAGACGGTGAGCGACAGCTGGAACCCGGACGACCCGACGCGACCGACGAACATGCAGTTCATAGGCAGTGACGACTATCTGAGAGGCAAGGTAAGTTCAAACATGTTCGGTTTACGGACGGATGTCTGGTCAAGCGCTTCTGCATGTCGACGCTCAACGATCTTGCATCACAGTTCGAAGAATACATTTCTTCGGCGCTGTCGTCGATCAAGTATGCGGACTTTCTTCAGAAGGGCGAGCGAGGAAATGTCCTCGTCGAGCAAGGTGAACCCGGGACGGGAGGTCCGAGCTGTCGGCGGTTGTCCTGACCCGTCCTTCTCTTTTCGTGGCCCAGCAGAGACCCAGCCGATCGTCCACTTCAACGAAGCTTGGGTCGCCGCATTACGACAGACGCGGGCGTTTTCTGTATGGGAGGCCACGACGGACGAGATGATCTTCGATATCTGCGATCCCCGGTGAGTCGCCGGTCGAGAGCCTGGCTGCCGACGCTTCGCTGATACGCTTTCCCCTTTCGGCTCGTCGTCAGGCACCCATGCGAAGGCAAGGTATCAACGATCGAAGACGTGGGCTTGCGACTGGCGCACGGTTTGCACGATCTGAACCTGCAGGAGAATCTCGCGCCGACACGGGAGGCCGTCTCTGCGGCGATTCAAACTGGCTCGAGCAATCTGTTTCGGTTCGCCCAAAGCGCGGCCAAGAGCTTCGGCGAGCAGAGGGAACGGCTGTTTGAGCGGAGTGGCGTGGGCAAGGAGATGGGATCGAAAGCGCAGGGCGGTAAGCGGGACAGCGTAAACAGCATGCAGGAGATCAGCCTGGACGAGCCGTCGGCGAAGAACGGCGGTCCGGCGACGGTGATGACGACACCGGAGCGCACGCCGCGCGGACTCAAGAAGCTGTCCTTGCAAGCACAGCCGACGTCGACGCCTTCGACGCCGGACGGACCACGGTTACAGCAGAGCTCGACGACGGCGACGACGGTAGGCGTCGCGTCGCCGACCGTCGCCACAGTGTCAGCTCAGGCGGCGGCCGCAGGCGCTCAAGTACGGACGGCGCTGGGCCAGTTCGGCAGTTTCCTGAGTGCGAAGAGGAAGGAGCTCGAGGCGGCGAGGGCGGCGCGTGCGTCGCTGGAAGGTGGCGGCGGGTCGGAAACGGGCTCGGAGGTGAGGGAGGAGAGCAATCGGTCGAGCGAGTCGCGCACGTCGAGGCCTCCGAGCACGAGCACGACGGGCAACAGTGGGTCGTGGGTGCCGAGCGTGTTTAGCGGCTCTAAACGTTCCAGTTCGGCCAGCCAGACGTCTTCGCCGGCGCAGCCGCAGGCGCCACCGGAGGCGTAATGGTCGACGAGGCGGATAGATGTATGGATGGAAAGATGGATGGACGACAGATCGGGCTTCCTTGTATTCCTAGCTAGCCACGGGCGAGTGGCTGGGCCGCCGAGGACGTCGTTGATGGTAATAGAGCTCGACCCACAAGTGAACCAACTGCCTCGGCATTCCACCCGCTTTCCCGACTTTCGGCTTACGTCCCTCGACCGTAGGCTGTCTTAACTCTTCCATGTTCGCATCCGACCTCATCCCGTATCCATCCCCTCTCCTCCATTCACATGTTTCTTCAATCATCCGTTCTTCACTCCCCACGCTCCCAACATGATCGCCTGATAACCCTTATCATCACCATCATCGTCTTACCATTCAGCATCCCGCCGCGATGACGAGCTGCGTCACACTCCCAAGCGCGAAGCAACTCTCTGACCGCCTGGACGCTCTCCTCCACCCCTGGAATGGGGCAGCGCACAGGCGCTATCGCATCTGAGAAGTAAGGATCGTTGGCGAGGACGAGTGGAAGGAAGTCCTCTCGCCTGGCAGGCAGCAGTCACAACTCGTGGTATTTTCCTCGAAACGGATGGAAAAGGAGAACGGTAGAAAGGCAAAGGACCGGAGAAAATATACCTCGTTCGCCCGCCCGCCTAACAGCCCGTTCCAGTCGTCCCCGCGAAAGACAAGACCATCTTCATACCTACACAGCATCCATTTGCGCTCGTCCAAAGTCTCCTTCCTTTTTCAAAGTTTCCATCACGCATCTTGTCCTTCTGGCCGCACTTCCAACACAGCCTGACCCATCGACGCGCGAAGCGGCCACACGCCCGCCAAGGCCAAGCCAGCGCGGCTGACGAGCGCCTTCCACTCGTCCATCGTCCGAGTTCTTCCCCCGTGAAGGGCGGCCATGGCGATGTCGAAGGCCGTCGGGATGCGCTGAGAGGAAGGGAGCAAGGAGTAGGAAGAGGTCGTCGAGCCCGCCGGCGCCGCCTCTCCATCCTGATCCCCCCTCAGTCTGCGCAGGACGTCGCGTTCTGAAGCAGGCGAATCGCCTTCGGTGCGCATGTTGGGCGTAACGATGCGGTCTACGATGAGCACACGCGACGGACGGACTTGCCGAAGCAAAGTAAGTAGTTCGAGGGCTTTGTCGTCGGCAAAGTTGTGTCTGGTCACGGGGGAGGGAAGGGCAGGCGAGGTGTGAGTGAAGACGGGCGAGTACGACGCAGCCCGTGGCGTGGCTCAGCTCCATTTTCTTCTCGAGGCTCACAATATGTTCTTGAGCAGAAACACGACGCCGGTCCTGTCCGAAGGCTGAGGCTGGAAAAAGTCATGCTCTTCGAAGACGACCCTCCCGTCGGCTATCCAGCTTTGTAAGGCCGCGTCAGCTGACGCTTTGGCCTGTTCGATCACGGGGGCTAGCTCCTGGATGACAAATCGAAGGTGGGGAAGAACGGGGAGGAGGAGTTTGGGGACGCTGCCAGTGCCCCCTCCGACGTCCACGATGAGCGTGTCCGGTGGGAGTTGCGAGAACGGATAGTCTGAGCACGCACGCGCGAGCGTCAGCAGAGCAATGAAGAGTAGAGGCGCAGGGAAGAATAAGAAACGCACTCACCGGTAGGCATGAAGCCCAAGCCTTCCGTCTGACTCCTCCCTCTCATTGCCAATTGGAAAATGCGAGCTCGGTCGGCCTGCTCCGGAGCGTGAAGCCAGTTGTAAAAATTCTGTCCAGTGGCAAGCTCAAATGCCGAAGGCGGCAGGGAAGACTCTGCGCTCCCATCGTCCTTGTTCTGGGAGACGACGTAATCATGACGTCGTTTCATAAAGTCGTAGAAGAAGGGAGTTGCAATGGGACCGTGACGCAACCTGATGGTGAGACAACGAAAGAGCAAGACTCGGTAAAAATGTTCGGCGCGTCCATCGTCCTTGGTCCCCCGCGAAGAACGCACACAATGTCCAAATCGGCCGTAAACTCGGGGTTGTCGACTATGGTGGCGCTGGCGACGGTGTTGAGGAAAGCGTTGGGTACGGTCTCTTGGAAGATGCCATGGGAGGCGAGGAGCCTCAACGTGCGAGCTGAAGGCAAGTCCAAGAAGAGGATGAGCAGAGCGTATGAAAGGGACGGAGACGTGTATATCCTCTCTTTCACCCAACAAATCCGGATCCAAGCCCGCCAGCTCGCCCAGCCTTTGGGCTCTCACGCCGTCCGCGTTGGACGGCGACGCCGTCCGTTCGCGCTCGATCAATCCTGCGACGTCAGCGCGGAGGACTAGGTCGAGGGCGAGCGAGGTGTAGAACTGGAGAGGGGATATGCGAAAGGGGGTCAGAACGACGAGACAAGGTCAGCGAAGGGGGGCGTATAGGAAGGAAGCCGCCCCCTTCCCTTCCCTCGTATCGGGTCAGAGTGGCCACGCCCTCACTCACACCGCTAGCAACCTCAAAAACAGCCTGTCTGGGAGGCTGAACAAGCCTAACAACCTGTTCAGCAGCAAGACGAAGAAGGCCAGCCTGTCCGGCAGCGCGAGCGTCAGCATGGAAAGGAAGCTGGAGCGAGCGGGCAACCTGTGCGTCGTAGGACGTAGACGTAGAGGTCGAGGTAGCGGCAAGGGAGGATTGGACGTGCTTGCGCAAGGCGTCGGCGGTGGATTCGATGGTGGAAAGGAGTTCTGTGAGGCGGACGAGGGCGCGGTCGTCGGTCAGGATTGGGGCGGTGTCCATGGTTGGCCTTGGCCTTGGCCTTGTTGGAGGTTAGGGCAAGGGGAAAGAATGTCGTCGTCGCTGTCGCTGTCGTCGTCGTTGTCGCTCGTCGTTTGTCGCTTTTTATCCCTTCTTTCTTCCTACAGGCCTGTTGCGGTGTCCTCTGTGTCTCTCTGTCGTGTCGTGTCGCGTCATGCCGTCTATCTCGCCCCAGCTGGGCAGCTGGGCTTTGAGCACGCCGCTGTCGCCGATCCATTGCACCTTGCTGTGGCCGGCCGACGGGCGAGCATGGGCGGCAGGAAAAGGCGCAATGCGAGAGCGAGTGGAGAGCGCATTCCATTCCATTCCATCCCATCCCACGCCATCTCATCCGTTGGACCCGCGGCAGTGGAGGACTCACGCCGTCGGGAAGCGGCGAGATAAGCGGCTGACGTTGGCGGTCTGAGTGGACGGGGGTTGAGGTCGTCACGTCGCCGCAGATAGAGCGTGGTGCTGATCTGATATGATCTGGGTCATAGCCCTTATCAGATCTGGGTCTCCGTCCTCCGTTCTGGGTTTCCTTTCCCTCCGCCGTCGCCGGATCTTGATCACCTGCCTGCCGCTCCGCTCTGCACCGCATCCATCCATCAAGCTCCGCCGTCCGCATGGCCACTTACTCGTACACCTCAACTCATCGCCGCGCATGACCAAGTCGTTGTCCCCGTCCGCCACGCTCGCATCGCTTCAAGTTGCGCCACGCGCGGACAACGCACGGCGGCAATGTTGTCAACGACGCAGGGACCGACCGGACCGGGGCTCGCTCGGACTTGGCCAGGTCGGTCGGACACGGGAACGCCGACCAAGGGCAGGCAAGGGACCGACGGACGGGATGTCACCGCGATGGAGCGGGCGGTGCGGTGCGCCTGCAGCAAGACGAGGGAACGAACGGCCGTAGGAAAAGTCCGGTCGGTCGGTGGGCGACTTGAAGGAGCAAGCCGTGCGTCACTCAACCGGTGACGTCCCCTTCAGGCCACCCGATTGGGACGAGTAGGAGGCCAAAAGCGGGGGCGGTGGATAAATCCCTCCTTCACCCTCGACCGGACCACGACGGCGAGAGCGTTTTTACTCCCCCCACACCCTCGTCTCGTCTCCCCTTCAAACCCTTCCCCTCTTCCTTACCCTTCTCCTCTCCTCG
>JAMDHV010000147.1:0-49277 GCA_029717575.1 Peribolospora kevripleyi
AAAAGCCGAAAAAAAAAAAAAAAAAAAAAAAAAAAAAAAAATTGAAGAAGATCGGAGAAGAGAAGATGGAGCGGTGTTTCTCGCTGTATTACTAGGCAACTCCCATGTTCCCCTCCGGTCGCCGATGTTTGTTGTAGACAGAATATTTGGTTGGATTTAGGGGGATCAACGGGGTAAGATGATTTCGCTTCGAACGGTAATGAGGTATCGAACGAGATATCGGCCGGGGACGGGCGGTCAGACGGGCTTTTGTCATGGATGAGGGAGGCATCTAAGGTCGTCATCGTGTCGCCTGACGCCGAGAGCGTATGTTCCGTTCCTCCCATTCCGCTTCCTCTCAGTCCCGGGTCCCGAGAAACATCGCATCACTTGAGCGCGACGGCGGCCTTCATGAAGAGGGTGAAGATGGAGCCCATGCCGAGCGCGAAGGTGATCGAGCGCAAGAAGGCCAGCTTTTCCGAATTGGTGTAGATGTAGAGGAGAGCTGTGAAGGAGTGCGAGAGTGCGAGGCGGAGGAGGTGAGCGCTGAGCTCTAGTTCGAGGACGGCCGCGCCAGCTGGAATGTGTCCGTGGCCGATGACGCACGAGAGGAAGGAAAGAAGGGGACGATGGCCGAACTGGCAGCCAGGCGGACGGACGGGAGAGGGGAAAGGCTAATAAGACTCACAGTACGCGACGCGAGAAGCGACGTAGAAGAAGGCGAGCTTGTTGAGCAGCGCGGGATCGAGCTTGGCCACGCTGCCGGCCAGGACGGCGGTGGCGAAGAGGGGGAGGTTCTGCACACGTGGGTGAGGAGGGGGAAGAGAGAACGTCGACGGTCAGTGTCGGCGTCGAGGTCAGGGAGGGACGCGGAAGATGAACGTGCACAAGCTGGCACGGTCTGGAAGGAGACTTGGCTGGGGACGGCGCACCTCGAAAGTGTTTTGCTGAGCCGCCTCGGCCCTGATGATCCTGTAGTGGGTGGGCGTCTTGACCTGGGCTCTGTTCAGCGCGGCCAAGTACGCGCGAGGGCTAGAGGGTCCATCGCACCAGACAGAGGAGGGACGAAGGAGGGCGGGTTGAGCAAGACAGGGAGAGAGCAGCAAGAGCATCGTCATCGAACGGCCCGCGCCATTCCTTCCTCGAGACGCTCACTTCGCATTCTGGAAGCCCGGCACGTCCTTGCTTATCTTGGAGGTGATGATAGCGTACCAGTGCGTCGCCATCCCCACCACGAAAACGGCGGGCTAGGGGGGCAACGCAGCGGCGAGTGGGAAAGAGGGAGAACGGGTTGGGAGCGAGGTGAGCAAATAGACCGCGCGCCGATCCCGACAGGGCGTGCTCACGACCGCCAGAAGGGAGTAGTTGGTGTGAGCGAAGTCAGCGAGGGAAGACATGGTGTCAAGTTCGGGGAGGGTGGAATGGGGAGAGAGAGACGAAGAGGAAGCGTGGAGTAAGAATAAAAGGTCAAGGTGGTCGTCGTCCTTGAGCGTGCTGGGTTGGGGGGCTGACGAGGCGTTAGCCGTTAGCCGGCGTGCACTACCGGGAAGATCGGCCGGCGTCATCCACGAAGCCTTCTTCCCCGTACATCCGTCATCCGTGTAGGCTGGTGGGTTGGTTCGCCGGCGTGGGCCATGTCAACTAGTAGTCTTTTAGTTATCGCGGTCCACGACGCCTTTGGTGGGACCACTTCGAGCAGGCTTCCGTTGGGTCCCGCCAGCTCTGGTCGGAGCACGAGAGGCGACAGATGGTGGAAGGTGGACGGTGGTCACCGGTGTCAACGCTCGGGCTTCTCACCCACGTTTCGCCCGGTGTGCGCTCGACGCGGGGTTAGCGAAGAAACGAAGACACTCGATAGATACGTTTTCGTGCGTCGCTGCCGCTGGACCCCAAAGGCACATCACGCCCTCCGCCGTCCTCGTTCGCTCTTCCCCAACTTTCACTCGCCAGCAGACGGACATGGAACTCTCTGCTGTGCCGAGCACCGCTCGAGGATGGCCAAATAAGCCGTTTCACGCGCAAGCCTCTTCATGGTTTCACTCTCGGAGCCCCAAGCGACGGCACCTGAGATTCGATCCGGCCGTCAAGCGAGCGAGCGAGACTGCGCTCCGTCGTCAGGTCGGGAAGCTAGTCATAACATGGTATCGCGCTCGTCTATCCAGCGCTACAGCTACGGCCGACATGCATGGAAATTCATATATCCGGCCTCTCGTGCCCTGCGACGCTCCACCGTCCTTCCTCAGTCGTCCCAGATGTCGTCGTCATCGTCCGCTATTGCGGCCCTGCCAAAGCCCATGATGGGCTTCTGTGTTGATGCACGTTGTGGTGGTTGGATCACACCTGGGACGTTGGGGAGGGGGGGGGAAGAGAGAGGTACACAGAGCGGATTAAGCAGAGGCGCAAGGTGGCACGTGCGTCCAGACGTAAACGTCGGTAGGAGAAGCCTGTCTAGATCTACTCACCGCTTTGACTCAATCGTAGCTCGAGAGACGAGGTGGTGAAGTTGTCCGTATTGCCCACGTCTTCGAAGCCCACAATCCTGATAGAGAGTCAGAGGAGCAGAGCAAGGGAGGAATGACTAGTGAGAATCTCATATGGCGCACGAGGAGGATGGACTTTCTAAGCCCGAACGGACACTGGCACATTCCGAAGAAGAGAGGCGCGGTTGTGTGGAAAGGCTCCGGGTCAGAACGCACCGGTCCTTGGTCGCACCGTCCACGAAACATATCACGCAAGGCAGGACCTTGATGCCCAATCGCTCCACGAGCCAGGGCACAGACTCAACGAACACCTTTATGAACCGAGTCTTAAAGTGTCGCGGTGCGATTTGCTGGCGACAGCAAGACGATGGAGAAGAAGAGAGGATAGGGTGAGAGACGAGGCCTGGTCAGGACAGTCGCTTCGTCCTGACTTTTGCCTGCTCGTTGGCACCGGCCCTAAGGGAAGCCCTCCCCCGGTTCGTCTCAAGCGACTCACCTCAAGGTGCTTATCCATTATTTTACACCTCGTGAAATCCCGATGATAAAAGTGCACGACGCAGAACTTCTCCTTGGCGGTCACGTTCATCACCTCCTTCTCGTTCGTGATCTCTGAGAGCACACCGTGCGAGGACTCGCGCATGTCGCGCACTCGGGACATTCTTCGGAGGCCAAGAACGAGGATAGTAAGTGGACGGGGAACACGAGGATGGACTTGTAGGAAGGCGCAAGGACGTTTGCAACGCCGCGCGGAGGAAGGTCAGGTCGAAAGGAAAGAAGGACCACTCACTCTGTTTTCAGTTGCTCCAACCTTGCCTCCCTAAACTGGATGTAGTCAAACCCATGCGACCCATCTTCCTCCCTCTCCAGTTCCTCCAGCAGCTCAGAATCGCTTATCTCGTCGTCGTCGTCGTCCCCCGCCCCTGCACCTTTTCTTCCCTCGTCTTCCTCGTTCCCCTTCTCCGCATACTGCCCCCACCCTCCCGCCGAACTTTGGACCTTGCCCTTTCCCACTAGCGGAGGAGAGGCGGACCGTGCACGCTCCGTGATGGAGGCATGGAGCGAGTCTGCCAGCTCTGTGAGCGGCGCGGCGTCGATGTCTTCCTCTTTAGGCACGGCGTAGAGCGGTCTGAGGAGTTTGACGGGCGGGCGGGAGAAGGTGAAGAGAATTTGGGGGATCGAATGTTCAGACCTTTCGTCCTTCCTCCCCCTCGCCTCGTAAAAGCGCTGCTCATGGGACCCACTCTGACATTCTTGAGATTGTGTCGCCGCGGCCGGGCGAGGATAAGATATGAATATCCTCGGTCGTCGTCTGTCACCGCTGGATCGAGAAGAACGCTCGCACACCCCACCTCGCCCGCGCATCCGTCCTCGCCGCAGCCTTTCTTAATCGCACGTGCAAAGCTTGTAATTGTGGGCTTGAAATTTGGAAGGCCCGAGTTGTGCCCCGTGCGCTGTCGCAGCGCTGGAAGAGCCTCGGAATTCAAACCTCCATGACCGCCTTCTCGTCCACCTCGCCTCGCCGCTCCCGTCTTTTGTAGCCAGGTGACCCCCCAGACGGCCAAGCTCGCCATGGCGCCTACGCTCAGCCTCTCGGCGCTCCTGCCTACGCCAACGACGCTTCTCCTCCGCTTCCTCTCCATCGGCCCGATCCCAGCACACATCGCCTTCGTCATGGACGGCAACAGGCGCTGGGCCACCTCGCATCACCGGGACGTCAAGGAAGGGCACAAGGACGGCTTCGAGGCGCTTAAGAGGGTGCTCGAGATGTGTCTCGAGTTGCACGGTCTTCGAGCCGTCTCCGTGTACGCCTTTGCCATCGAGAACTTTCACAGACCGAGGGAGGAGGTGGAGACGCTGATGGGCATGGCCAAGACCAAGCTGATCGAGATGTGCGGGCACGGGTGCGTACAAAGGGAGAAGGGGATTTCCTGTTGGAGATCGCACAGTGTCCCCCAGCGGCTCATCGTTTTGCGCCCAACTTTCTTCATGACCTATTTCCCCCTCGCTCCTTCCCTTCTCATTCAGCGAGCTCATAGCGAGACATAACGTCCGAGTGAAAATCGTGGGGGCGAGACATCTTTTACCCCCGGACGTGCGGGCAGCGATGGAGGAGGTGGAGAGGATAACGGCCAGCCATACGGGGTGAGTTGTCGTCCGTCCTCATCATTACATTTGTTATGTCCCACCTGCCCCCAAGGACGCGCTGCATCCAGCGCTGACCCGAAACTTGCCGCCGTCCGCATCTCGTCCATCAAGAGCGACGCTGAACATCTGCATGCCTTACGCCTCCCGCGACGAGATGGCTTCCGCCATTCGACTATCCATCCAAGACAAGCTCATCGACGCCGGCACGCCCTCTTCTCCTTCTCCTCCCGTCACCTCTTGTCCCGATCCCGCTTCAACCTCGACGCCTACGCAGACGCTGACACCGACATCGACGACTGTCCCCTGTCCCCCCACCTCGCCGAGTACGACCCCGATCACTGTGCAAGACATCGCCGATCACCTTCAGATCTCGCCCACGGACCCGCAAGTGGACGTGCTCGTGCGCACGTCTGGCGTGAGCAGGTTGAGCGACTTTCTGCTCTGGCAGGTGAGTCCGGTTGGTGGTCGACTTG
The DNA here is from genome assembly GCA_029717575.1 of Peribolospora kevripleyi. Lineage (NCBI taxonomy): Eukaryota > Fungi > Basidiomycota > Peribolosporomycetes > Peribolosporales > Peribolosporaceae > Peribolospora > Peribolospora kevripleyi. Next base: position 5,078 of record JAMDHV010000147.1, read on the forward strand.
TGTGAGCACCAGGTGGCATTACGGGAAGGATTCCAGCCCGGAACGGTTCGGTCTCGCCCAGTCGGGCCTTTTTCTTTGGGACGGGTCCAGAGGAGGAAAGGAAGGCGGTGTGTTCTGACCTCTGACGGAAGGAAGAAAAGCGCAATCTGTTCCCGTATTATGCGAATTCCGTCCAGCTATAAGGTCATCAAACTGACGCTCTTCCATTCGCGACTCTCCCATTCGTCTCCATTCCCCTCGCGTCTTGTCTCCTCTCCTCGCGTCCCCCTCTCCCCAAACTGACCTACGAACCAGTGCAACTCGACGACGCAAATCCACTTTGTATCCTCCTACTGGCCCTCCTTCGGCCTCCGAGACTTGGTTCCCATCCTGCTGCACTTCCAGCGCGAGGTGTGGTGGCGGAAAATGTCTGCATGGTGGTTTGCGGAGGAGGGGGACGGGGAGGGTAGGACGGGTGAAGGGGAAGGGGGAAGGGAAAGGAAGCGGGGGTATGATTCGGAGAGGCAGACGCACAAGGGGCGATGACGAAGATCCCTTTCCTGTCGCGTTGTACGCATTCTCGCTATGACAACCCCCTCCCCCCAGGAGAGACGCGACGCGATGCGACGCGACGTGTGGCGAATAGCGGACGCCATGTTCCGTTCGTCCCCAACCCCCCGAAGCTTGATGGCTGTGGCCGTAAGGTCGAATGAAAAGTGGGAGGCGCATGACTTTGATGAAAGGGTGAATGGCTCGTCTCAGATGGAAGGAAAACGTGGCTGGGGCGGTTGGGTTTTGCTTCAGGGAGGAGGAATAGGGAGAGGGGAATGCTCGGACCGCGTCTGACATCGGCACGCCACGCCTTTTACGCCGCTCCGAGCCAGGCTATCAGAGCCGGCCGTCGGACGGAGAGACGAGCGATATACGCGCTGCCTCCGGGTCGAGAACCGACGTCCATCGACTGTCGTCATCATGCGTCGTCGTCTCGTCTTGTCGTCCGAGCGTCACCCTGGATCGCTTTTGGATGGCACGTCGAAGCTGCGTACGTTCGGACGTGAGCGGTGTGGCGGAACGATTCGTGCTAACGACAGCGAAGAGAGCTGTAGGTCAATTCATTTCAACAAAATTTTCTTTTGCGGGACGTCATCATAGAGGTTTCCCAGATCGGACGACCATCGATTCGAACGTGGGGGCAGGGAGTTCCTCGAACGACGTCGCTATCCCAAAGTGAATGAAAAATTTGACCGAGGCAGACCCTCTCAAAGGGGCAACAGCGCACGGTCTCTAACCACGAGCTCCAACCACGCTTGCGTGTCCTCGTGCCTGGTGAAGCGCAGGACGAGGGCGTGGTCGGGAAGGAAAGTGCGCTCGACAAAGGCGCACTCGCACGTCTTCTTGTTCCTGCTCCAGTTCCGGAGGAAGAACCAGAGAATGCTCTTCTCGCGGTCGAAGAAGGTGGTCGAGAATGACTCGACGCACCCGCCCCTACCAAAGAGCTCCTCCTTGGCCCAGCATCTTGCCACGGTCCGCTTGAGCAGCCTGGCAAAGGTGAAGAAGAAGCCGTAGTCGAGGTAGACGAGGTGCGTGGCTTTGGACAATGTCAGGTCCAGAACGTGCGAGTAGAAGCCGTCCACCGTGCACGAAGGGTGCTGGCGCAGCGTCGCCTCGACGTCCGATCGGAACTCGGGCCAGGGCACTTCGACCCAGTCGTCGCGGAAGTGGAGACGGTCGAGCTCGACATGGGCGATGCCCAGCGCATCCGCAAGCTGCTTCGCGAGCGTGGACTGTGGGGACGCGAAGTCAAAGTCAGCCGTGTCAAAAAGAAGGGCGATCAAGCCAGTGAGCAACCACGAGGAAAAACATTTAGTCACAAGAGCGACTCGTAAAGGGGGAGGCGGAAGAGAGAGGATGCACGAGGAGCGCGTGGATTCGACTAGCTAGCTACCTTTCCCGAGCCACACATGCCGATGATGACGATCCGGATCGCGGGCGACGAGTTGGTCGGCGTCGTCTTCGACGATGTGGATGCCATGGCGAGCGGGTGTTGGCCGGGAAGGTCAAGACTTGGCCTTGGCCCCTCGACCGGGGCCCGAGTGGTCCACTTTTTATGGCCGTCGATGTCGACGAGCCAAAGGAATGAATGACTCGATCCACCATCACGTGGCGCGTAGTGCTCGCAGTGTGGCAGTCCCGCGCGCTCAGGCGAACCCATGCGGCAGTTACGATACGACGTCCAACCAGGAGAGGACATGGACGACACGACGACCCGACGACGACGACGACAACCGGGACGAAGGAAGGAAAAAGCGATTCGACGAGAGCAGCTTCCGTGTCATGAAGTGGGATGAGATGAGAGGGATTGGATACATTGTCGATGTACGTGACACGAGAGAAGAGCTTGTAAGGCACGGCGGGGTCGAGGAACCATTTCAAAGAAACCATTTCAAAGAAACGAAGGGCACAAAGCCAAACTGGACGCGGAAGGACGGGACACAAATAAGGACAAGGACAGACGATTGCACCACCGCAAGGGCTCAAGCGGCGACGGCGACGGGCTTGCTCTCCGTCAGCGTCTCCATGCCCTCGCGCTTGCCGTTCAACACGTTGAGATTTACGAGCGCGCTGTCCACCTCCTCGCCCCTCTCCTTCCTCAAGGTCTTGACGGCGCGGCACTCCTGCACAAAGTCGGAGAACATGCCGATCGTGTCCAGGGGTCCTCCCGCCGACTCGGGGTGGAACTGCACGCCCCAGATCTTCTTGCCCGAATCGTTCGTGCTCTTCACGCCCTCCACCGAAGCGTCGTTGGCGTTGATGAAGAAGGGCTCCCAGCCGTCGGGGAACTTGTCCTCGAGCGTGAGGGCATACTGGTGGTTCTGGCTCGTAATGTAGCATCGGCCCGCCTTAATCGAGGCGGCGTCGGCGAGGGCGAGCACGGGCTGGTTGTGGCCGCGATTGCCGAAGCGCATGCGGTGCGTCTTGAGACCGGCGGCCATGCCGATGATCTGGTTGCCCATGCAGATGCCAAAGATGGGTCGCTCGCCCCATCCTGGCGAGTTCATCACCTTGCGCACATTGGACGCTGCCAGGCCGCAGTGCTGCGGGTCGCCAGGACCGTTGGAGAGAAAGAGACCGTCGAAGGAAGACATGATCGTCGACACGTCCGTGTCCCACGGCAGCACGGTCACCGACGCGCCGCGACGGACGAGCGAGCGGAGGATGTTGGCCTTGGTACCGAAGTCGAGCACGGCGATCTTGACGTCGCCGGTGGGGTTGAGCGTGTAGGCCTGCTTGGTGGACACCTTGGCCACCTGGTTGTCTTCCGTCGGGTCCCAGTACTCGCTCACGGGGTCGAGGTGCGAGGGTCCGACAGCGAGCTTACCGAGCGTGGTGCCTTGCTCGCGAAGGACGCTCGTGATGGCGCGCGTGTCGACGCCGGTGATGCCCGGGATGCCGTAGCGGTGGCACCACTCTGACAGGCTGTTTACGGCGGTGTAGTGGCTGTACCGGTCCGCAAGGTCAGCCACGATCACACCGGCGACCTGAACTTTACGCGACTCGAGGAGACATCCGACGTCGATACCGTCACCGAAGCCGTACGAGCCACTGGCGGAGGGCGAGGCATAGTTGTCCGGGACGCCGTAGTTGCCGATCATGGGCGTGGTGAAGACGAGGATCTGGCCGTCGTACGACGGGTCGGTCAGAGACTCAGTGTAGGAGGTGATCGAGGTGGAGAAGACGGTCTCTCCGAACGACGAGCGAGGGGCGCCGAACGCACGGCCGGTGAACTTCTCGCCCGACTTGAGATGCAGCGTTGCGGGTAGGTGAGGGTGCGAAGGCGGCTGGGAGGTGGACGGGCGATAGCCGGACTGGACGGTAGCGAAGGCGCGAGAAGGACCGACGGTCGCACGAGCGAAGACGGCCGAACGAAGGACGCCGACGTTCGCAGCGCTGGGACGGAGGAGGGCAATCATTCTGCTTATTTGAGAGAGAGGAGTTGGAAGATAGTTGAAGAAAGAAGACGAAGAACCGGCGTTGCCTGTTTGTCAAGTTCAAATGTAACCGAGACTCTTGTAGCTGAAACCCGAGGGAGCAAAGAGGGGGGTTTAACAGGGGCGGGTCAGCATGGAGAGACTTTGGCAAAAGCACGGAGGCTCCCGTCACTCACACAGCGTCGGAAATGTAACTGGTTAGAAGAGGAAAAAAAGGAAGACAAGGAAGGAAGGAAGGAAGGAAAGGATGAGCGGTCCGTAGACTCGATGGGGGTCATGCTCTTTGATGATGATAAGGTCGTGCTCGCGGTCGCCGTGCTGGACACGGGGCACGCCGTTGCGCAAGGAGCGGGCGGGCTCGAGCGAGCCATGGGCGCGGACTACTCACTCGTCGCGAGTGTTTTGAGCGAACACCATCGAGTGGTCGACGGGGAGGGCCGGGTGGAGAAGCTGAGAAGGCGGGAGGGCGCTGAGGTGGTGGTGGTGCGGAAGAGCGATGCAGAACGAAGAAGGGGGTTCGTTTCGCTTGACTCTTCCTCGTCCCCCTTTTTTCTTCTTCCTCCATTCCGACCGCTCCCATTGGCTCCGGCGCGCAGGGCGCCTATCGCGGCCGCAAGTATATGTGTACCGCGCGTACGAAAGTATGAAAGTAGATTACGTGGATCGCAAGTGAGAGCGAACGTCGGATTACAGGGGCCGTAAGTGCGACATTGGCTTACGTGACCTGCGCCGCAAGTAGAGTATGCATATACGCAAAGTAGATTATCGGCGTGTGCAGCACTGCTGTCAGCCGGAGAGAGGCGAAGGCCGATCGGAAGAGAAGAGGCGGCGAGAGGCAGACGAGCAGAGCAAAGAAAGACAGACCAGACAGACAGGCAAGGCGACCGAAGACAAGACGCGTGCGAAGACCGACCGGACCGACCGTCGACCACCATCACCTCCTTGTGGACGACGAACGACGACGGAGACCATCCTCGTCTGACCCCCTCTTGCTATCCGTGAGTTACACCACCATCCACAGTTCCGCCCTGCCGTCGCCACAGCTCGCGGCGGACGGGCGGCGGGCGGGCGGACGGACGGACGAGCGCATGTGGACGGGAGGAAGGAGAGAAGGAAGGAGGGACAGAAGGAAGGAAGGAAGGAAGAAAGGAAGGAAATAAGGAAGGATGCAAGGATGACGAAGAGCGAGGCGAGAGAGGAGGAAGGGAAGGGAGGAGGAAGAACATGTCCGGCAGGCACATGACATGACCATTGCGCGCATGCAGAAAGAACCACTCGCACTCACTCACCGCCGCGCCCGTCTTGCTCACCACCCTTCCCTCACAGCCCTCTCTCCCATCGTTCCTCCAGCACACGCAAGGGAACACCAGCTCCTTCATGTCCACAACCCCATCCGGCCAGCCGTCCCAGTCGACACAGGCGAATGCAAAACCGAGCCTAGCAGGTGTCAGGCTCAAGGCCAGGAAGGGCGTCCAGCGCTCCCAGGCAAAGTACGAACCAGACGGTGAGTGATGGCGTCGTCTCAACGATCCATCGTCGGCTTCTGCGGTCGACCCCGCTTTGGATGCTTGCGTCCATGCATGGCAAGGTTCATCGATGGACGGATGGACGGACGGATGGACGGATGGGTGGATGGGCCCACGTCTGCATAAGGAGGAAGGCCGGGTAATCGGAAGAGAGGGGGAGAGAGGGGCCGGGTTTGGAGGCCGGATCCCTTCGTTCCCTTAGACCTTGAAGCTCACCGGAGTCGTCCTCGTCGTCTCACCCCCTGTCTGTCGCACAGTGTTCCGGGATCAACTCTACAAGCAACTAGAATCAGTGCCCCCCTCCGACTTTGACGCCATCACCCAAAAGCTCGACCAAGCCGGCAACACCCTCGACTATCGCCGATATGCTGACCCGCTGTTCGAGATCTTCCTCGTCGGTGGCCTGCTCGCCCCTGGAGGGCAGTTCGTCGATGACGACGCCCCGCCTAGCCCTTTCAGCATCGCCAACGTCAAGGAACCCGTTGACGTTGCAGAGGTGAAGAAATACATCGACGTTCTCAACAAGCTCATTCGGAGGTCAGTCGCCCGTTCGTCCCGACGGCCCTAGCGTATTTTGTTGCTTTCCCCTAGGCTGAAACGCCCCCGTCCCCCCCTCCATGCCTTTCCTCCTCCCTGGACGCCCACAGGTACAAATACCTTCAGAAGCCTCTCGAGGAGTCGACGCTCAAAGGCGTGCTCCAGTACATCAACCGCTTCTCCAAGGAGCTCGACGAGAAACTGGCCATCGCCACAGCGCTCATGATGTCTACCGGTCTCGTCAGCGCCAGCGTTCTGTCCACCTTGCAGAAGGAACATCTGGTTAAAGATGGTGAGCGTTGTGGGTGCCTAATGGGGAGCCGGTCGTTGTGCGCCCGTAGATGTTTCGCATTCTTATCGAATGGGGCTCTCCCGCGTCAGACCTCGCACTCCACTTCATCGACCAGGTCTTCCGTACCTACCTGAACGAAGCTTCCATCGACCACCTTGCTGCGTCGCTGAAGCGGGGCGGCATCTACGACCTCCTCCTCTTTTGGCCCACCACCAAGCGCGACGATTCTTCCGTCGTCGTTCGCCACTTTAAGGAGGTCGGCTTGCCCCAGGTCGCTGAGCATTGGCAGAGGAGGCAGGTCAACGCGATCAAGGAGCAGACGTTGGAGGGGCTCAAGGAAATGGTCAGGAATGAAGAAGAGCCCAAGGACGTGAGTTTGAGCTTGGAGCTGTCTAGACGACTTCGGTGGGCGACCGCTCACCTCCCTTTGCCTATTTTCGCCGTCTTTGGGCCGGCAGATCATCGCGAACCTCAGGGAACAGCTTGCGGTTCACCCGATCGCCGAGCATGACTTTGTCCCCCTCGTCTGGCAGGGTCTCATGAACGGCGTCGATTGGAGCTCGAGGTCGGATCAGATCGAGGCTTTCTGTCTCAAGGAGGTGAACGTGAGTGGACAGGGGTGGATGGATTCGTTGGTTCGACGACCACTTGGGCAGCGACGTGCTTTTCGAATCGCCTCGTGCCGTGCCGTGGCGAACCGTTTGCTCACTTTTGTCCGTGACTCGACGGCCCGGTCAGAAAAACTCGCCGATCTTGGAAGCGTTCACAAAGGGCGCGCGCACCGAGGTTGCGCTCATCTGCGCGATTCAGGTGTACTGCTACGAGGACACGAGGATCATCAAGACGTTCCCTCAGATCTTGAAGGTGAGTGGTCGGAGTCGGTCCAACGGGACGGGACCGGACCGGACCGGGGTGAGTGAGTGAAGTGAAGTGACTGACTGACGGTTTGGCCTCGGCTCGCAGGTGCTGTACAACCGCGACGTAATTTCGGACCAAGCGATCCTGTACTGGGCGCAGAAGGGCTCGAAGCCGCAGGGAAGGCAGCACTTCCTCAAGGCGACTGAGCCGCTGGTCAAGGTGCGTTTCGGTGTATGGCGAGGCGAGCTCGCTATCGTGCCGTCTAAGCGTCGGTTTCGGTCTACGGGTCGGACGTCATTGACTCGATCATCGTCTCATGACCGATCCAGTTCCTCCAAGAGCAGGACGACAGCGACGAAGAGGAGGAGGAGTAGGAGCGGACTGCGACGTGAAGCGTTCGATTTGCAGGGGCACCCGCCGGTGGGAGGCGAGCGAGCGTGGAAGGAGTACCTCGGCGTCATCGTCATGGTGATGCGGTCCGGTAGGACGTGAAGGATGCGAGGAGGAAGAGGAGGTGAATTGTAACCGATGTGTCGGTTTGAATGTCCATCGATCCATCCATTTATCCTGACGGAGATGATGATGATGATGATCATCTTACCTACCTTGGTGTCAATGCAATCCCAACCGGTTCAGTTCGTTTCGATTTGATTATTTCATGGCCTCGTCGGCGTCGTCGTCGTGCGGTCCGATGAGACGTGAAGGAAGCGAGGAGGAAGAGGATGTGAATCGCAACCTTGTGTCCATCTAAACATCTATCGATCCATTTATCCCGACGGAGATGATGATGATCATCTTCTACCTTGGTGTGCCAACGTCGACTTCGTTCGTCCGTCAATGCAATCCCAATCGGTTCAGTTTGTTTCTGTTCAGTTAGGAGGATCATTTCATGGATTGGACTGTGTGTCAAACGAGGATGGGACGATTTTTGTGGCGCACACCTCCCTTCCCTTCCCTTGTTTCACTTCTTTGCGTCTCTGCTTCACTTCTTTGCGTCTCTGCTTTGCATTGTAGCAAGCGATCGCATCGCGCAGGCACGGCCGTTTTCGATCGACGCGCGCCCGCCTGTGTTTGTCTCAGTGCCGGCCAGGGGAGGGAGGGTTATTGGAGCGGCGCGACATGATATGATATGATATGACATGGCATGACACGACACGGCATGGCGAGGCGAGACGAGGCGAGACGAGACGAGGCCAAGAGCGGATAAAAAAAAGTTAAAAAAGTAAAAAAAGTAAAATTCGGGTTGGCAGTCAGGCACGGCGGTGATGGAAGACGGATGACGGATGAGGTGACGAAGGCGTGAGTGGGAGTGGGAGGTGGGAGCGGTGCGCGCGTGGGCGGAGCGCGTCGCGACGCGGAGGCGGAAAGGGAGGCGGGGCGAGGGAGGCCGTTCGTTTGTGGGAGGGACGACGGACGGACAGACAGACGGGACGAGACGGGACGAGGGGCTGTCGCAGCGGGTAAGTCGATCGCATGTATGTACGTGACGACGACGGCGACACAGGACGCGCATAGAGAGGACACGGATGGACGACATTCACGTCGACCGACACGACACGCGCCATGTCGACGACGACGACGACGACGATGACGCCCAGCCCGCTCGCTCGTGCCACGGCCCCTGCGTTGAAGCCAGCGGGAGCGGGACCTGGTGCGGAGCGTCCGGTCGTCCGACGAACCGAGCCGTCCGGACGGTCGTGCGCATAGGTGGGCGGGCCGTCGTCGCTCACCGGCGCGCTCGCGGGGGCTCTTTGGTCGTATGCTGGACTGGAGGGATATGGAATGCGTGCATGCGGTGCGATCCTCGACTCCATTTCGGGTTCGGATTTTATTTTGTTCTATTCGTCGTCGTCGGTCGTCTTCGTTGTCGTCGTCGTCGTCGGCCTCTTCGGCCTCGTCGTCTTCCTTCATGCCCGCTCGCAGGTTCCGGCTCGTCGGCTCGTCGGCTCGACGGCGCGTCTGTATGTGTGTCGTCGAGGCGCGTCCCGGCCGGGCGGCGAGGAGGGGCAGGAACTAGCCAGCCAAAGCAGCCAGCCAGCGGGCAGGCCCAAAGTCAGGCCAGGCCAAGCCAGTCAGAACCGAAGCCGAGGGAAGCAGAGTCAAGCGAGTCCAGACCGCGAACGCGACCGAGACCGAGACCGGGCGGGCCGGGCGGGGGAGAGAAGAAAGAGGGAGGCGAGGCGGGCGGGGCATGGACGGACGGACGAGGAAGGCGAGGCGAGGAGGCGATGGTCGGATGATGACGACGGCGACGGCGACGACGGCGTTCAACGACGACGACAACGACAACGACACCCATCTATCCACCTTCCTCCTCTTTCTCTTCCTCTTGCCTCCCTTCCACCACCACCACCACCACCGCACCCACCAATTCCCCCACGCTCCTTTCTTCCTCCACACGCAGATCCCGCGTCGTAGATCATCCGTCCGCCCTAAGAGACCGACGATCAGGACCAGCGCCCGGTCCCCGTCCCATCACCCACTACACTACTCCCCCCCACCACATGATTCTCCCTGCTCCCCTTCCCTCTCTCTTTTTCTAAGACGCTCCCTCTTCGAGCGCCCCTCGGATACCCCACACCCACGCCCTCTTTACAGCGCACGACACGCGTAGGCGACAAGACAAGCACGGGACGAGCGCGATACACCACGCGCAACGCATACACGCATTCGCATTCGCATTTGCATACACAGGCAGTCCAGCCCACGCCTGAGGCATAGAACAAAGAAAAAAAATGGTCAGGCCGCCACCCCCGCTCTACGGCAACATCCGCGCCACGACGAGCACAGATGCCTTCATGGACGACGTGCCCCCGACGCCGCATACTCCTCAGACGCCGCGCACGCCTAACCTGCCCCTCTCCCCCGGCCGGTGGGAGACCACGCCGCTCTCCTCGCCCTATCGCGACGATCCCTCCAACGCCAGCCAGTACTCCCTCCTCGCCGCAAAGGAGGGATGGCCCCCCTCGCCCACCGTCCCCAGCACCCCCGGCACGCCGTCCACCTTTCCAAGGGGTAGCAGGGGCAGCTACGGCGGCACGCCCCTCGTCGCCTTCCAGGTCTACGACGCACCCGCCAAAGGAGGGAAGAAGACCCTCTTCGGCAAGCCCCTCTGGGCCGTCCTCGGCTTGATCTTGGGCGGCATCGTCATCGTCGCCGTCGCCGTGGGCGTCGGCGTCTCCCTCGCCGCCTCCAACTCCCGTCATCCTGCCACCTCGGCCGCTACCCAGACCAGCGGAGGCGCCGTCGGCCCGAACGCGAACAAGACGGGAGACGCGCTCAAGACGCTCCCTCGGTGGGACTGGACGTCGACGGACCAAAAGGTCATCGGCGTCGGCCTAGGCAGCTGGCTCGTCGTCGAGAGGTGGCTCAACGAGGACTGGTTCGTCCAGCAAGCCGGTCCCGACGCCTGGGACGAGTGGTCCTTTTCTCAGATCCTCGGCCAGGACAAGGCGAAACAGGTCCTGGCGGAGCACTGGGATACCTGGTGCGTTCCGCCATAGTTCATCGACATGGGTCGAATTTCCGTCTTCCGTCGGCCGAGTTCGATCGATTTTTCCCCGTTCCTCCATGGACCGTATCCGCTCACCGACCCTCCTTCACACAGGGTCACCGAGGACATGTTCGATACCTTCAAGCAATACGGCATCAACACCGTCCGTATCCCCACCGGCTTTTGGGCGTGGATCCCGACCACCCCGGACGAACCCTACGTCGCCCAAGCCGGCCAACTGGATCGTGTCGAGAGGGCCCTGAGGTTAGCGCTTTTTTCTCATCGCTAATAAACGAGGCATCCGCCCTGAGCTCATCTCGCATTCCTTCCATCCATCAGCTGGGCTCACGACCGCGGCATGTACGTGCTCATCGACCTGCACGGTATGCCCGGAAACCAAGACGGCGATCAACTCACCGGTCACAATACCAGCCAGGTACGTCGTAGGGTGAAGCCGACGACCAGGTTTTCCCATCCTCTCATCTCATCTCCTCTTCCCCTTGACGTGTGCGCGCCCCCTCTCCGCAGATCGAGTTCTTCACGCCGGAGAACCAGGTGCGAGCGGATGCGATGCTGCGCGCGGCAATCGACTGGGTCGAGAAATCGCCGTACAGGAGCGCCATCAGCGGCCTCGCCATCTGTAACGAGCCTCGTCCGTGAGTGGGTGGGACGGCGGATCCCCGCACCCGGTACCAAAGCTCTGACCTGCTTTCGTCCCTCCCGACGACAGCACTTCCAACATTAACTTTGCTGTCCTCCGCGCCTACTACGACCGCGCTTGGGCAGCAATCACGAACATGAGCGACCCCGTTCGTGAGTTCAGTCTTCCCGTCGTCCTACAACGCGTTTTTGTCTCGTGCTCACATAGATCGTACCTTTCCTTTCCTTTCCTTTTCGCCATCGTCGACCGACCGACGCTGACCTGCGATAGCCATGCTTTTCCACCACGGCTACCCGCACGACGGCGCGCCACAGGCGGATCGTTTGGCATACTGGCTTGACTGGGTGCAGGGCAAGGATCCACATCTGCTCGTGATGGAGGACCACCCGTACCCGGGCATGTTCCCGCCCCAAACCGACATGGGAAGCATCACGGGACAAGTGTGCTCCAACTCGCAGCACTATGAGGGATACCCCATCCCCATCGCCGTCACCGAGTGGTCCGTCGCCAGCGGCGTCGCGTACAATTTGGGTTGGGACGCACAGTTTTACGCTCAGCAGCTCCAGTCGTACTCGTGGTCTGGCGGTGAGTATGGTCGAGCTAGTGTCGCCACCGACCGGCATGGCGTACGTACGTACCGACGAGGTCGTCATTACTTAACTCCTTCCTTGTTCGCCATCCATGGGTCACGTTCTGTTCAGGTTCCACGTTCTGGAGCCACAAGAGCACCAACTCATCCAACCCCGTTCTCGCCGCCGCGCCGTATATCATGTTCGGCTACTCCTTCCTTGACCTCGTCGCCGCCGGCGTCGTCCCCAAGGCCACCTCGCTCACCGTCGGAAAGTCAGGCTACCAAAGCTACATGAATGCCCTGCCCGCCCAGAATGCGTGCGGCCCGAACCCGGGCGAGGGCTGGGCCAACATTACCACCTCGCCGACCACCACCACCGTCGGCGCCGTCCAGTCCGCCGCAGCCGCCCCCCTCTCCGTATGGCCGAGCCTGTCCACGACCCCGTGGGCGCCCGGGACGAAATCGGGCGTCACCTGGCCCCGCAGGACGGCCGGGGCCGGGGTCGGTCCGCGGCGGAAGAAGCACCATTGAAACGCCTGCCCGCTCAGGTCTGACTTTGCGTCGCGCCCTCCGGCGCTTGACTGGGCTGGCTGGCTCGATGCGCCTAGCTCGGTTCGCTCTCGAGATTATTCTTCTTCTTCTTCTTTTGCGGTGCCTGTTTTCCTCCCCTCTCCTCTCTAGCTCTTCTCTCATCGCGCTGGACACTCCCTCGAACACTCCCTCTCTTCTGTCTTCTCACCTCACCTCTCGCTCTCGCTCTTCGCTCTCCTCTCCTCGTCACACCTTGTCGCTTTCGCATTCACTCATGCGCGCCTCCCTCCTGTCTCGACGCCGTGCCGTGCCGTGTAACTAAAGTAGGATTGGGGGGGTTGGAGCCGGATCTGTCCTTTCACTACCTCTCTGTTGTTGTTTTTCCTCTCCGCCTCCCCTCATCCCGTGTACCATTTTTTTCTTCTTGATCGTTTCTCGACCGAGTTACAAGTAGGAACGAACACTCCGGTACTAGTACTATCGCCGCTCCTCCTCCCACCGCCGCCGCCACGTGCCAAAAAAGCGAATTCAAGCAAACACGTTCCTATCCGCCAACTCATCCTCGGGCAACCGTACAGCCTCCATCTTCCGCTTCCTCTCCTCTTCCGCCGCCTTGCGCTCGCCAAACTTGGTACCCTTGGCCAGGCGTTGTTGGTGTCGGATGGCGTTGGGGGAGACGTATTCTGTCGGCGTGCAGATCGAGTTAGTCACGGTCATGCTTTTTGGGTTGCGTATGTCCAGCGAGGCGAGCCGAGCGGCTCCACGCATGGCATGACGAGCCGAAAAAGAGAAGAAAGAAAGAAAGAAAGAAAAAGAACAAAGCTCACCAGAGTTTTCAAACACGACAGCGCCATTGAAAGACCCCTCAAAGATCTTGATGGGCGTCAAGACGAGACGCGGGCCGATCTCTGTCAGCGTTGTCTTTGGCGTTGGCTTGTCCTTGCCTTTTCCCTTTCCCTTGCCCTTCTCCTTGGTCTTGCCCTCGCCGTCCTCGTCTTCGCCATCGACATCGGTAAAGCCGGCATGAGTATCTTTCTCAATGATTTGAAAGTTGCGGAACCAGATCTTGTTGTCCACCCAGGAGAAACTGAGGACGTGGTCGACGAACGGCTTGGATCGTCGAGCGCTTTTGGGCACGCCGAAGATCTGCGGATGGAGGTGGCGGTAGAGGAGGAGGAGGAGGAGAAGGGTAAGTCAATAAAAAACAATGAAGCACGACACGCGTCGGCACATGAAAGGGAGAGGGAGGACCAACGACGCTCACATGCGACAGGAGCTCCTTCATCAATCGCAGATGCGGCTGGCCATCAAACGTCTTGTCAAAACTCAGCAACGGCCGACTGCCCTTGAGACAGTTGCCCGTCATCTTCAGCTCGTCCATGGTGTGAATGTTCTGAACGTGCATCTTGACGCTCGGCCCGTTTGGCGTTTTGGACATCCACATATAGAGGTCCTGGTGCCGCCGCGCCTCAAAGTAGAGCGTGTTGTTGCAGTTGTACAGCTCGGCCAGCTCGTTGAGCATCAGCAGGTTCGACTTGGAGTCGAGCTTGGAATCTGGCGCCGCGGGGCGAGGTAGACGCATGTCAGACGGCCAGCTCTCGTTTCGTTGACGTGACGACCGATGTCCGCATGCTCACCTTTCTTGGCGTGAGGCATCAGCGCCTCGAGATCGTTCATCAAGTGTCTCATACGAAAGGTGATCCCCCTCGAAGACAAGAGCAGCACCCTCTGCTTGTTCTTCCTTGGCGGCGCCGTGCCCCCGCCCACCACATCCTCCAGATCCCCCTCTGCCTTGCGCTTCCCCTTCTCCTTTGCCTTGAGTTTGGCCTCGTTCTTCTTTTGAGCTGCGAGCACGGTGGCCATGACGGGTTGATATGGATGCTTCGTCGTCTCCCTCCGCCCATCCGTGTCTCATCGCGAAGACCACCCAAAAGCTGCGGCAAGTGCGGGGTTCCCACGGTCAGCGAGCGCACTGGCCGCGATCGCCCATCTTGACCTTGACCTGCCAGTCCCAAGTCGAGGCGGCGGCCCACTCCCCACCCGAAGCTCCCCTAGGCATCGCACCGCTTCGCTCTTCGCTCGCTCGAGCGGCCAATGCCTCCTCTCCATCACCTCAATTCTTTGCAGGTGCTTCGCTCAACCCGAGTGCAGACGCGGCACTGACGCGTGCCATGGCTTCGCCCAACGGCCGCCAGTCCTCGTCTCCCAACGGCGGCCCCCACCCTTACCGACTCGAAAACGAAGACGAAGCCGGGCCCACGAGCCGAGGGGAAGATGATCTGGTTGGAAAGAAGGTGGCCAGCGGAGCCGGCGATGGTGGTCTGAGCAATGATCCGGCAGACCCAGGAAGCGTGGGCGACGAGGACGAAGATGAGCAGTTCGTCTACCCCGGCGACGACGCGGCCGAAGTGGAAGAGGAAGAGGAGGCGTTCACCTACAAGACGAGGGTGGATGAGGTCTTACCGGATGAGGAGGGGGAGGCCAGTAGCGAGGTTGCTCGTCGAATGGCCGCGGACGAGGACAGTGACGAGGAGGTTCGGTACCGTCGTCAAGTCGGCGAAGAAGAACGGGACGACGAGTCCGTGTCTTCTCACACCGTGGATGACAGGCCAGGCATGGGAGTAGTGAGTATACGGCGGAACGTCTGCTTCACAACGGTCCTGTCTTTGATCACGACATTGTTTTCACTTGGCTCTTTGCCCGCAGGCTCCCTCCTCCATCTCGTCAGCCAACGGAGGGCAGTCCAGACCGCAATCCTACATCTCCCTCGGCGAATCGTCCGCCTTTGGTGGCGATACTTCCCAGTACTCTCCTCTGCCCCCCCTGCGCCCCGCCATGCACCCTTCCGTGTCTCGTCTGCGCTCTGCCTTTTCTCGCAATTCGTCGGCCGTGTCCGTGATACCCTCCACCCCCAGAAGCGCCTCGTTCAGCTCCTTTGCTTCGTTGCGCGGCCCCTCCGCACCGCAGAACATGCGCATGCCGTCCACGCCGTCGATGTCTTCTCTAAAGACTTCCGCATCTATTCTTCCGCCTTTCCCATACGCCTCCTCGGACGAGAAAGGCAAATCCCCGGAAACACGCGCCAGCCCAATGACCCCAACGTCGACGTATGACGCGCAGCTCCGACGGGATCCATTCCAGTTCTCCCCGCTTCGGAGGTTGTCTGCTCAGATTTACCCGGCGTCCAAAGCCGCCAAGCTCGCGGCGTTGAACGCTTACGGTACTCCCACCGTCATGGCAGTCAGTGGCGTTATTGCCGTCGGTACGAGCAGGGGCTGGGTGATGGTCTTCGAGTACAATCAAGACCTACGATGCATATGCGGCACAGATAGTCTAGGTGAGCCTTGCTTGAGTCTGGGTCGTGTCACCCGTTTGGTCCTCCAAGCGCTAACTTTTACTTATTCTTATTCGCCAGCAAAAGAAAGCGGCGCTGTGACGGCGCTGGCCATCAGCCACGACCACACCTTTGTCGGTGTCGGTCACGAAAGGGGACACGTCCGCTTGTATGAGTTGCAGAAACCCAACGTCCCAGCTCGTTCCGTCGCGCCCGTTACCCGGGCCGAAGTGGCCTCTGGTCGACGCGAGGGTCATCTCGCAGGCTCCAAGATCTTGCACATTGCCTTTGTTGCCGCTCGTCACACCGCCATCGTTACCGCAGACGAATACGGCTTGAGCTTCTATCACGCGCTCGGCAAAGTCCTCATGGTCTCCGCCAACGACACCCTGCGCATCCTTGGACGCTATCCGGATCCGCTTCCGTCACGACCTATCCCAGACGGCCGTCGCACGCCACCACGTAAACCTTCGACCATATTTGCCATGGCGCCCTTGCCGCTGGGGCCTGTTCCGCACATGGCCGAGCGGTATCAGTTCATCGCACTCCTGACGCCAGCCAAGCTCGTCATTGTAGGTCTCAAGCCCGCGCCTCGGACGTGGTTTCGCCGCATGGCTCCCAGAGGCGTCCGAGGAGGCGGTATTGGCAAGGCGTCGGGCCTGCAGACGGAGACTGGTACGGCGAACGGTGCTCCGGGCGAGATGGCTAGGGACGAGGCGATCGACGGCTTTCGCGAGGCTTTCTTACGGAGCGACTCATTAGACGCTGAACCTGCGGACGACGAGTTGGCAGGAACCCTCGCCTGGTACCCGAGCCGCGAGCTCAAAGGAAACGACGCGTCGACTCTGACCTCGGACAACACGTCGGAAGGCGCCACTGTTTCATCCCTTGGTCCTGTCCTCGCCTATTCGTTCGGCCGTCGTATTTTCGTCTTACACTTCACTGTCGTCAAGGTGCAGAAGCGGCAGGCGGGCGCGACGCCCCCAAACGGTTCGGAAACCCCGCGGCGCTCTGAACCTGAGGCGCAACGGGTTGATATACGGGAAGGGCAATCGTTCCAAGAGGAGGACACGGTTTTGGCTATGCAGTGGTTGTCTCATCATGTGGGTCCACGTCCGCTTATGAGTCCAGACGCAGCCGGTCCGAAGCTCACGATTGTTCTCTTGATACTATGCACAGCTGCTCCTCGTCATGACCCGCCAATCCCTCTCCCTCTACGACCTTCGCAAGGGCTCTCGCTCCGAGAAGCAAGGCCTGGATCTCTGGACGCATGACGTACTTGCCCACGACTGGTATCGCAGGGCTCTGCGCGGCCGTGGTAGCGGAACAGACGAGGATGATCAAGCTCGAGTGGCCGAATCAAGGGCTCATAGTTTTCGTTGTTACAAGGGAAAGGTTTTCCTTCTGGTGAGTCGCTATAGCCGGTATTCTCGGGCACACATCTACCGTAAACTGACACGCAGTCAATAACCTCGTCTCGAAGACGCGGACAGGCGTCCTCGTCGGTACGCTGGTCTCGTGGGCGGATCGCATCCTGGCTTGCGTTCGAAAGGGCGATTTCTTGCAAGCCATCGACTTGGCGACAGCCTTCTACACTGGCGAAGCAGACGGTTCAACCGTTGGCCTCCCGGACGATCGCGACAGAGTGCAGGCCATTGTGGGCGAGAAACTGCGAAGCCTCATGACTGCATCTGTCCAGTACGCGTTTGCGGAAGAGCGCATGACGGACGGCACGCACGACTCACCGGATGGCCGAGGCGTGGACCGAACGCCGCTGTTCGAGGGCCTAGTTGCAACGGTGGCTCGCGCTTGCCTGGCTCTCAACCACTGGGACGTTCTCTTTGAGGACCTTTATGAGCCATACCGGGAGAACGGCATCCAGGGTATCTTCGTTTCTCAGCTGGAACCCTTCGTCGTGAACGGCTTCGTTCGCCAAGTACCGCCCAACATCGTACAGCAGCTCATCCAGTATCACGCCACGCGAGAGCAGTACGACCGAGCGGAAACTATCATCTGGCATGTGGACCCTCTTTGCCTCGACCTTGATCAGGCCCTAAGTCTCTGCCAGACACACCGGCTCTACGATGCTCTCATTTACGTCTATACTCGCGCCATGCGCGACTTCGTGTCCCCTGTCGTCGAGCTCCTCGGGCTGATCCGGCAGGTTCAACGGAGTCGAAGACAACGTCCGCGACGAGTGGGCGATGCCAATGGCGACGCCAGCATGGACACTTCCATCGAGTCGATGGAGGCGGCCGCGAGAAACGCGTACAAGCTGTTTCGCTACCTTTCCGACGTCCTCACTGGGCTCGAGTACCCCAGCCAGGAACCATTGTCAGAAGAGGAAGCGCTTACGGCCAAGTCAACCATCTACTCGTTTTTCTTCTCCGGACACACGGTCCGTTGGCCACCAGGCGCCAGTGGGCGGGATGTTCCGGCATCAGAGGAAGATGGGGAGCCCGAGTCCACTTACCCTTACCTTCGGCTCGTGCTGCGCTTCGATGCCGAAGCGTTCCTGGACGCTCTGGACAGCGCCTTCGAGGACTCTTTCCTCAATGACGATGCCGCTAACAAGCATGTCAACCGGCAACTCCTCGTCAATATCCTCCTCGACATCATGGACTCGTCGGGGTTCACACCATCGGACATCACCTTCCTTCAAATTTTCGTCGCGCGCAACCTGCCCAAATACCCCCAGTTCGTCCTTCTTAAACCTTCAATATTGCATCGTCTCCTCGTCGGTCTGACAGTCAGTCCGGACCAAAGCACACGGGACGATCGCCAGCTGGCGGTGGAATACCTGCTTTCCGTCTACACACCCCATGATGGGGACCGCATACTGGAGCTGTTCGAGAGGGCTGGCTTCTTCCGCATTCTTCGATCGGCATACAGATCTGAAAAGGCGTGGGGGAGCCTCCTCTCGACGTACCTGCGCGATCCGGACGTCGGCAACGACATTTTCATTCACGCCGCCGACGTTCTTGCGATGAGTTCTCGAGATAGCAAGCAGGTCGACGGAGAAGCTTCCCTGACCGTTATGGATGCGGTCCCGCAATTGATCGACGCTGGCGTTCGACAGACGGCCATCCTGGTCGATCGCTTCCTCCCCGAACTGCATGATGACGTCGTGAGCCGTCTCGCCGATTCCGAGCACAAGCAGTTCGCTTATCTGCGTTGCTTCTTGGAGCCGGAGGCGAGCTTGGACGAGGCGGAGGAGCAGGCAGGGGATGAGCCGCTTCTGGGAAACTCTGGTTTGCAGCAAGCAGCCGATCATCTCAACATTGCCGCTCGCAGCCTCTACATCACGCTGCTCAGCAGACATGACCCGCGCGGCGTTTTGCGTAACCTCGATGCGCGACCACGAGACTTCTTCGACCTCGAGCATGTCGTCTCGACATGTCGAGATGGAGAGGTGTTCGACGCCATGCTGTGGGCTATTGATCGGCAGGGGGAGCCGATGGCTGCTTTCGATGCTCTCGATGAGGTTGTCTCAAGTCTTACGCAACTCCTCACGAAAGCGCTTTATAACGAGGAGGCTACGGCCGTCGCGGAAGTCCGAGCACAGCAGCAGCGGCTTCTGGAGCAGCTACAGAGCGTGGCGAGCATGGGCGCACGGCTATGCGTCGAGCACTCGAAGCTCGTTCCGCAGGCCTCTGATTTCCACAGCGGTGAACTTTGGTTCCGCCTACTCCACAGCCTCGTTCACCTCGTGCAAGCTGTCGCTCAGACCTGCCAGCCGTTGGCCGGGCCCGATTGGGTGGTCATGAGCAATGAGGAGAAAATTCGAGCACAGCAAGCGGCAGAGGTCCTCGAACAGTGCCGCGGCTTCATGCAACAGTCACTCTCCTCCCTAGTAAGCACCACTTCAACGTCTTCAATATCGTTTCCCCTACTCTTCAAGCGACTCGTCGAGGCTGGCAGCTCGATCCACCAGGACGATTCGTACTCATTCTCCGACGACGCGCCGCGGAGTCGCTTCTACGCCGAGTTCCGATCGATTCTATCTGGGATGTTGGACACGTACCGTCACGAGGAGAACCTTTTGCGAATCACCAACCGCCTTTTCGATCGGGACCTCTTCAACCACGTCGAGGAGCTACACGTTCAGAGGCAGCGCGGTTGGAGGATGAAAGGCTCCAGGGGGGCGCCACCGGCGTGCGCAAAATGCGGACAAGTGATCGGCGAACCGGTTTCTGGAGGACGAAAGGCCGCTCGGGGTTGGCAGAGATTGGAACCATTGACGCCGCGAACGCCACACACGCCTCGGACACCTCGGACACCCAACGGGCATCCGCCCGTCTCACCTGGCTTCGTCGACAAGGGCAAAGCTGTCGATCGCACCGGCACCTCCTCGCAGGCGTATTACGACGAGCAGGAGGGTTTCCGGTGGGATCGCCGACCGTCGCATCACGAGGAAGAGGAAGAGGGAGAGGACGATCTGGAAGATCATGCGGTAGTCGTACTCATGAGTGGGGTTGCCTATCATCGTCGCTGCGTCCCAGCGGGTCTGGCCATGCGGATAGATGAGCAGCGGCAGTGACGCCACATCAGACAGCAGGACAGATCATCCCGACGCTTTCGACCGTCTACTGCCAGACGCCAGAAGACGTTCAAGATTCCTTCCTCTTTCTCGCTCTTGCTTTCCTCGATCTTTCCGCTTCTCCTATTTGCTCAGAGCATCGCTTCGCATACCCCTATCCCACGTATATTAGGTATTCCGAACCTCGCTCCACGCTTTGCTTGCGCCATGCGCGCGCGTTAATCGTATCCCGTATCTATCACTTCACTTCAGAGACCTCTCTCACTCTGACTAAAGTCTCTCGAGACTCGGGCGGAGTGAAGAAAGGGAGGGGAGGAGAGAGGAAGCCGGCCGGTGCATCGGATCGTGTCTTACTGGCGTGCCTAGCACTATTAACATAACGACGTCTGCAAAACTTGATTACGTAAAAATTTATCTTGAGTTGTCGAATATTCGTCTTGCCTGTCCGAATGGTTTTCCTGCAACCCTTCAGACAATACATTGCCAATAAAGCATTTAGGTATCTTGCCACCTAGACCATACATCCTGTCAAAAAAAGAAAAGTTCTCGAGAATGACCACGCCATATGGCGAACCTTTCTAAGGTCGCCGTAATTCTATTGACTTTGAGATGGTACTGTAACGACTTAAGAGGCTCAGTGTATTCCAATTTCCAAGGGGACAACCCGGGCGCTGGCGGAGGGGCGGTGATGACCCCTCTGCCACGCCAGAGCTAACCTACACGTTACTAGGGGCACGTGGACCTGCACGTGACCCCTGCGCGTGGGGGAGTGCACCCCTACGCCGCTACAGGTACATCTTGAAGAGAGACATTCGTACATCTTGCGACGGATCCCCGTCAAGCAATGTGAATCTTGCTCGTCGCGGTCCTGTATAACTTTGCCGCGGTAAGGGTTAGGGTTAGTCAGCCCGCTTCCGCTTGATCCGTGTTTTCTTTCTTGCTCGGGAGTCAGTCTCCTACGTCCATCCGCCAGCGACGCTGGGGCGGCAGCCGTATCAGCCGCGTCTCACCGAAGAGCTTTCTTCGTGTCTACGTGTCAACGATGGCGAAATCCGCAAGAATCCCCCGCACTCGTTTCAAGGCGAACCCATCCCCTGTCAAGAAACGTACCTCTCTCAGCTCCCCCGAGAGAGACAGGGGATGGGTTCGCCTTGAAACGAGTGCGGGGGATTCTTGCGGATTTCGCCATCGTTGAGAAGGTTCGGGAACTCCATCACAGGGGCGCCTTCCTCCCTTTACTTGGCGGAGCTAGCCGAAGAACATCCCGGTCGGAGTTGGGGGTTCGGCGACTTGATAGAGTCGAGCTGGGGAGCACACAAGCGGGGGCGCGGCCGATGCGATTCTTGTGGATCAAAAAGCTTCACACGATCGACGCGCCTACATCAGCCCTCTCGCTTCATGTGGATTGATCCAGAGGATGGGTACCGTGCTGCTCAGGGCGACGGGGGGGTATTGGAGTGCCGGATATGGTCAATTTCGACTAGACATGGGAGGAAGGCGTCTGGCTGCTGTGCGCGGACGGACAGACGGCGCGCTATCGAGTTCGGGCAGCGCTTTTCGGTAAAAATGCACACTTCAGGGCGTACGTCGAGGGCATGAATGGGGTGCGATATTTCTACGACGGGATGATGGACACACCCACCGTGCCCCACCCCACCCCGTCGTAGAAATACCGCACCCCATTCATGTCTCGTGAGCTGATACAATGGGAACAAAGTGAGAAGCACCCCAACTGAGAAGGAAGCTCGAAAAACTGGCGAACTAACCGCCGTAGCGCAATGACGCAGGCTGCCCGCTCACCCCTCCTGTCCGCCTCATACAAGCTGATCGATTCGGAGCCTGGCTTCCTGCGCGATCGGAAGGCCACGCCGTACCACTGAAAGGGTCGAATGTGGCGGTTGGAAGATAGAGAAATGAGGAATGACCGGAAGCATGGATCAAAACGCGTCAATCTTCATTCCAAATTTCAGCTGGCCTTTCAAAGCCAGTCATCAGAGGCAGTTGCCCAACTCATTCCCTCCCCATCAGCTCGACACTAACCTCCCTCTCCTCTTCCACGGGCAACTCTAGCTCGTCCCAGTTGAAAGCCTCTGAAATGGGCACGCTCGCATACCTCAACGTCACCGCTCTGAACGAGTGCAGGGACGTACGCCGTGAAGTGTGCGTTTTTACCGAAAAGCGCTGCTGAACTCGATAGTGCGCCGTCTGTCCGTCCGCGCACAGCAGCGAAACACCTTCCTCCCATGTCTGGTCGAAATCGACCATGTCCGGCACTCCAATAAACTTCCCGTCGCCCTGGGCCACACGGTACCCATCCTCTGGATCGGAGCACGGCACGTCTGCCGAAAGCATCCGAATAATTATTGGACACTTGAATGTAGAATATAGACACTTGAATGTAGAATATGGACACTTGAATGTAGAATATAGACACCTGAATGTAGAATATAGACACCTCTCTGCAGTCTTTGACTGTCTAAATGTTAATGAAGGATGCGCAAAAGTAAATATCATTCACCATAATGTCATTCTTGCTGGCGAAGAATGTAGAAGTCAAACAGCCCAATAGTATATTTTGCGTTTGTTGGCTATCACATGCTGACAGGAAACCCGTTAATCTGGAAACGCTATATTGAGCATCTTTGACGGTACGTTCCCAAAGGTTGTCTGCTGTTTTCGCCGCCTTTGTAATTCGTGCTGAGCAAATGTGTAACGGGGTCGAGCGGAAACGAGGTTGGAGGCAAGGCATGATCGAGAAAAGGCTGGAAGTCAGCTCGGGTGAGGTCGAGGATGGGATCAGGATTGAGAAGGAATAATGAAGGAATACAGAAGGAATGAATTCACGAATGAAGGAACTAACTACAAGGAGGGAATACGAGCCCCTTTATATATCTTCGTGGGAACAGAGCGAGGTAGAGTCGAAACATACGCGAGACACCAAGGGAACGAGGTGGCTATGGTGAGAACAAGGTAGAACAAGGGGACACAAGGTTGAGGGCGGAAACAAGCGACTGTGCGGGCGAATCGAGTTGCTGATGGACGCATTGGCCGCCAGGAGAGACAGTGTTTGTGTGCTCTGCAGTAACTCGAGCGCCATCGCAGATGGGCTCCTTGCTCCCATGTGTCCTTCAATCCTCTCTCGCTGCTCACTCAAACTCGGGCCTTTCTCATCACTAATTTCTCTTTGTCTTTCGTCTCGCCCTCCAATCGCGCAACGTTATCCGCATCGCACTGGAAAGCTGGGACAAGTACTTCTTCGAGGACGGGAACCGTTTCTGCTACATCTGCAAGGCCGACTGCGCGGGCTACCAGATCCTCACGCCTTACCCTACGAGTCCGACCCGCGAAAACCATGAGACGACAGCTCAAGCTGATGCTGCCGGGGCAGGAGTCACCGCCACTGGACTGGCGCGAGCCAGACGTAACGTGGGATGAGCAATGCCAAACCGCATGCTTCTCACTGCGAGTGTGCGGTAGTCACTCTTTCATGTCCAGGAAGATGGGCGAGGGAAGGAAGGAAAACGATGGCGGGTTCAATCGGTTGCAGTGTCAGAAGCTGGAGAACGGGTTAGACGTGAAACTCACGGCGTAGATGTAGGTGAGGTTGAGCTCGTGATACATTCCTGCTCGGGCGGCGGGAGGCGAACGACGCACAATGCGTCATATTTCGCACTCTTTTGTGACGTCTTGAGTTCTTTTTTTTTTTTGTCGGTTATATCGAACGAGCCACGCTTTGAGGGAGATCACATGATTCTCTTGCCAAGCACTTAAATTAAATTGACCACGTGGCCGCGATAGACATGCTTCGCCTCTTCGCCTCTCACCTTGTATTTTCAAATCTCCCGTAGCGGGCTTGTTTACACAGACTGACTCGTCCTTCGTTCATTCATGCAAGCCTCACGTCCGTGCTCTCTTACAAGCCAGAGTAGCACATGGCTCTTCAACGACGCGGGGGCGTCCATCGACGCCGCCCATCCCAGATTAGACACCTCTAACCCCACCCCACTCCTCCGCGGCATCATCCCGTCGTAGAAATAACGCACTCCATGCACGTCCTCGACGTACGCCGTGAAGTGTGCGTTTCTACCGAAAAGCGCTGCCCGAACTCGATAGAAAGCCGTCTGTCCGTCCGCGCACAGCAGCCAAACACCTTCCTCCCATGTCTGGTCGAAATCGATCATGTCCGGCACATCAATGAACTTCCCGTCGCCCTGGGCCACACGGTACCCATCCTCTGGATCAATCCACATGAAGCGAGAGGGCTGATGTAGGCGCGTCGATCGTGTGAAGCTTGTTGATCCACAAGAATCGCATCGGCCGCGCCCCCGCTTATGTGCTCCCCAGCTCGACTCTATCAAGTCGCCGAACCCCCAACTCCGACCGGGATGTTCTTCGGCTAGCTTCGCCAAAGGTTGCTTGGGTAAAGGAAGGAAGGCGCCCCTGTGATGGTACACCCGAACCTTCCCGCAGTGCCCACACTCGTCTGACACTCGGAAGACGGAGACCGTCGCTTCCTCGAAAATGGACGAGGCAGGCTTGAAGGTCGGTGGAACAGCCGGCGGTTTTGCTCGTCGACGAACACGTCCCTGGCGATATTCGAAAGATACATCATATCGTTCGACCTTATCCTCGTAGGTTCGTACTGGCGTGGCATTGTAAAGTATTTGTAATTCAATGAGACCAAACAGGCACGTCGACAAAGTAGGGCAAATTACTCACAAATTCCATCAGGGGAAACTTCGCTTGCCCTAGTCCGTGCAGGTCTGTCGCTCTCCCCATTGCCCACATACTTTGGGCGGTCGCTTTGAGCGCGCCGTGCTTCACGGCCAAGTCTGTTTCTGGGGCTGCCTCTCTCGCCTTTCGATCCCTCTCTACCTCGAAATAGTTGGAGAATCGCGTGCGGAGAGTGGGCGGTATCGCAAACCAGATGGTGTCCCAAAACACGAAAAGGAAAGTGTCAACGGCGCAAGACATGGACCCACTACGAGGGCCTCCCTCATCCTTCCGCGCCCCCCACGGGAGCCCCAACTTGACCTTGGCCTTTTTGGAGCCTTTCACCCGCGTACGGGGTAGGTACCATGCCGCGCCCTCGACCTTGATCATAATCTCAACTGGGGCGTACGGCGCCTGGGGACCTTGGGAGTACAAGTCCTTGCCCTCATGCCGCCACAGTTGCATCGGCTCTGGAGGCTGGTTTTCTTTGCCGTGCTTTTTGTTCTCGCCTTTCTTCGTTGGGGCCTTCCGACGAGGGGGGACAGCGACGAGTTCGATAGGTGTCTGCGAACCGGACGCGTACTCCTCGTGTTCCACTTGTAATGCCCCTCGATGTTCGCGTCCGAGAAGCGGTATTGAAGAGCCCAAGTCGTTTTGTTCAAAAGAATTACGGCGATTGGAAAGGTTTACGAGTATGCTAACCAGAACTTTGCACCATTCAGTAGTCAAGATATAGCGTGGTCAGTCTCGAGATCTTTTCTTTTTTTGACAGGATGGATGGTCTAGTTGGCAAGATTACCTAAAAGCTTTATCAATGCATTGTCTGCAGGGTTGCAGGAAAACCATTCGGACAGTCAAGACGAATGTTCGACACCTAAAGATTAATGTTTGGGTAAGCAAGATGAATGTTCGACAACTTAAGATTAATGTTTGGGTAAACAAAATGAATGTTTGACACCTTAAGATTATATGTTTAAGCAAGCAAAATGAATGTTCGACAACTCCAGATTGATGTTTAGGTAAGCATGATTAATGTTTAGGTAAGAATGTTTTACAGACATCGTTTTGTTAATAGTAGGGCATGCCTACACGCCGATCAGAGAGGAAGGGTATCGGGGAACCTCCCCGCGAGGTCTTCCTGATTTGATTTGGCATCGGGGACAGATGCTCGAAGCTATCGTTGTGGGAACGCACGAATGTAAGACCCTCACGAGCGAACGCTCTGCGAGGGGACGGGATCGCGCTTCTTCAAGTTGAGTCGGAGAGGAGAGGATGGAACGTGGGGTCGGGGCCACAAGAGACGGAAGGAGGTGTCGTCGGGCACCATGGCGCCACCACGCATGTTCACTTTCGCTTTCGTGGCTGTGGCCATAACCACATGAGGGGGAAAGGAAAAAAAAGGACCATCATACTGAAAAAAAGGGGCTCCGATCGACAAACAAACGTAAAACGAACGGAAACGCGGGACGCGAAAAAAGGTACATCGACACGACAACGTATCAACACAGCGTTAGTACACATCAACCTATCGTCGCGGATAAGCGTTACAGAGCGGTCAACCAATCTGTCGTTGACAAACAAGATAAAAGGGAAAAAGGGGGGAAAGGAAAAAAAGAAAAGAGAAGGGTATGGGGCGGGAGACAAGGGGGGAGTCATCGTTCTTGACTAGGGGTATGGGGTATATGCGGTCGGCGTCGGCGCGGTGGCGAGGGGAGGGCGCGCAACTGCTGTTCCGACTCAGGGTTGTTGAGAAGAGACGGGATAAAGGCGCACGAACGGATGGGGAAGTACGGATGGAGGGCCGAGGCAAGCCAAGCCAAGCCAAGTTGAGCGGAGTCGGGAGCCACCGAGAGACGACGAGAGGGAACGGTCGAACCGAGTGGGCCTGGCCTACCGCGCCGGGGGTCTCTGCTTATCGGGGGTATCGCATTCCGAAAGCGGTAGTGTGACGGCGTAAGCGGGTTGGTCGCTGAGTCATACATCTTCGCGCTCAGTACTTGGGGCGGCGGCCCCAAGGGCGGTACGAGTCTGCGTGGATGGGAGGAAGGGATGGAAGAAGGAAAGAAGAGGAAGACGAAGACAAGGGAGGAGAAGGATGAGCACGCGGACGATATCAAAGGGAAGAAAGGACATAACCGGACGACGGTTGGATGCACTCACAACCGCTGTAATAATCGCCGCGTCTCTTGCTTCTCGTGTGGCCAAAGCACACGGTGACCGAGGCGAGGAGGAGGGCGACGAGCGCCGCTAGGACCATCCAGATGGCCGGACCCAGCGTGGCGGTAGCGTCGGTGACGTCGTCGTTGATCTTGAGGCCTGTATGGAGAGATTGGCGGGAAGTGTCAGAGAAAAGAAGCGAGGATCGACGCGTCCTCCCCCACCGGGAGGCCAGAGAAGGACGAAGAAGCAGCGGTATGCTCACGAAGGGTGACGAAGCATCCCAAGTCCAACGCGAGCGCGAGCGCGGTGACGAGGGCGGCAAGGAAAGAGAGTAAGGCGGCGATGAGGTCGAGGACGACCGAGTTGCTCAGGGCAAAAAGCCAGGCAACAAAGGTGAAGGCCGCTGCGATGGGGTTGATGACGAGCGACTTGGCGAGTGCCTCGGAGACGACTGCGCCCACTTGACCTTCGCCTGGGAAGATGCGACTATCGGAGGCTGGAGGCCAGGGCAGGAGATGCGAGCGGGAGATAAAAACAAGGCAAGGCGGAGGGTTGAATTTGATGAAGTAATTAGGGGAGGGGTTAGGAGAGGGGTTGGAAGCTCACTCAAGCCATATCCGAGCTGCTTTGGGGTGCAAGACCAGGCGTCCGAACCCGATGCTTGGGAGCAGATGGACCAGATTCCCCACTGGGCGGCGCAGCAGCGAACATGGGACAGCGAGAGAGGAGGGAGGGAAAGGTCAGCAGGGCGCGATCCGACGATCCGTCGCTGTCTCTGTCGCCCCACGGGGAGTCAGCCGCGTCGCGTCGCATCGCATCGCATCGCGTCGCTCCCGTCGCTCACCCTGACTTGAACGTTGGAACTGGAGCTGAAACCGCTGGTGCCGAGGACGGCCTTGAGGTAGTATATGGAGTGGATGTAGGGCTCAGAGATGGAGGCCTGCGGGAGGAAGCGGCGGAGGCGTGTGAGCGTGGGGAAGAAAGGGGGTTCGGGGCTCGTCTCATCTCTCCCGTCCCTCGTCCGTCCAGGCCGAGCCAGTTGTGTCATCCGCCATCGTGGGCGATACGATGGAGAAGAGGAAGAGGAGCGAAGGGAAGGCGCACGCACGAGGATGAGAAGAACGAGCGCCGTGGTGAGAAAGAAAACGCCGGGGACGAAGAGGGACCTCATCGTGGATGGATGGCGAGTTGTCTGAACGATGGATTGGGTGGGCTCGTGAGTGGCGTCGGTGTCCACACAGCACGCACGGCGCTGCACAGGGAGGGTGGCAAAAGAAAGAGGTGGCGAAGGAGGAGGTGAAAGCAAAGACGAGGGTGAGCGAGGCGACGGAGTGAATCGAGCTGCGCGGTTTTTAATGTCGCACGACTCCTCGCCGACGCCGACGCGGGCGATCGTCGGCCCAGAGTGAGGCGCGTCGGTGGCGGTGGCCTTGGCCTTGGCCGTGGTACTCTGTAGTTCCAAGGCGCTGCAAATGCATTACGCAAACGACTCGAGCGGGCGTGCAGAGCCTGTCGCCGCTGACGGCCCTCCGTTGGCACTCCACTCCAGCTACCAAGCTCATTACTCTTGACGCACATCGCACATGATGATGGTCACCCTGTGGCTGAGCACCGAGCAGAGCCACACCCCAACTGCGGTCGGACAGAAACCAGCAAGCACGGCGACGTCATCGTCCTCATCAAGCCGCAGCGCCGGGTCCGCATCGTCACAATCGGGAGCCTCAGTCCTTCTTGGCGGCGACGGATGCGGTCGCATCGGAACGGAAATGAGGAGCGCGTCATCATTCATGCCATGCTACTTTGGGTGGAAAACATGGGGTGAGCGTCGCCGTGCCAAGGGAGACTAATTCAAGAAACGCTGGGATGAACGGGGTATAGCGGCACAGGGGATGGTCTCTGTGTGTGTTTTTTTGCCCTTGTTGGAGGGTGGCGCGGGCGAGAGGGAGGGAGAGAGGGAGGGCGCGCGTGACGAAGAAACGCGAGGGGAAGAAATGTGCCAAAAACCCGCAAAGTCGTCAAGTCGTCGGAAGAGGCCGTTAGAGCGAGGAGAGGAAGAGAACCCGAATGGAAGGCCATGCCGTCGACGAGCCCGCCTCTTCACTGCAAGAGAGCATCAGACAACCCCTCCCCACGCCGCCAGACCGCCCACAACGAGCCCGAGAGCGACGAGTAGCGTTCCGTAGCTGACCGTCGGTATGCCGAGCCTGGGAAGCCCGAGCGCCCACACGGCCGTGAGGATGATGTGGAAGAGCGTCAACGCGCTCCACGCAGGCGCTATGAGCGCCAACAGGCGCCCGAGCGGGGGCGGTGGCGCGCCGCCGGCCGGGTGCGTGGACGCGGATGCGAGAGCAGAGAGCGAAACGGGTGCGGACGAAAGGGAGGAAGTGTAGATGGACGAGCGCGGAAGAAGGAGGAGTGGGGAGGACAGGAGGGAGGAGCGGAGGTAGGTCGACGACGGGTCCACGACCGATAGGCTCGTGACCGTCGAAAGCACAGGGGAGAGGACAGACCGGGCATGCGCGTATGTCGCGGTCATGAGCAACTGGGATGGAAAGAGAGTGGGTGGCATCAGCGACGCTCCCTTGCCCATGCCCCACTCATGCATTCCTAGGCAAAACTCACTGTAAGCCCAAACCCAACCAAAGCGGCGTCCACCCTCCAAAGCGCGACCACAAAAGCGGGCACGGAAGGTAGAGGCGTGCCGTACACCTCCTCGAGGTCGTGTCTCGCCCTCATCGCGAGCAGCGCCTTCATACGCTCGTCGAGTGAAGCGCGAAGGTCGAGCAAGGACGGCGACGACAGTCGTCGAAAGGGGTGCAGGCCTCGCGGAGGCGGCGCGGATACTGGGGGCGCCAGGCGTTGCTGGCGACGCAGACGTGACCGCGCGGGCGAGACGGAAGGCGAAGACCACGACAGCAACGAGGTACGCTCGCCCGCCATTCCATTTTCCTCCGCCCGCTCGGCGAAACGGCGTCCTCGACGGAGCGGACTCCTGCTCGACGCCTGCACCGCCCTTTTCCAGCGGACGTCGTGTCCCACTTCCTCATCGACATCTGCCTCCGCGCCATACCCGTCCGTCTCCACTCCCGCATCCTCCTCCGTCCATTCTCCTCCCATGCCCAACGGCTTGTCCGCTGCCGGCCTTCGATCGCCGCAGGCCACCTCGAGAGCGACAGCCGTGTCCGGGTCCGCCATGTCCATGTCGTCCTGAAGTCGGAGCCGAGAAGCTGTGAGGGCGCCCGAGGTGGGCAGGACGTCGCGGTAGAGCGCGAGCTGCTGGAAGGTTTGGATGACGCTGACCAGCGTCTCCGCCGTCGCCCCTGTCATCGTTAAAGGAAACGCGTGTCAGCCATGGTGCTTGTAAGATACGGAAGAGGGAGACGAGATCAAAACTCGGAACGCCACTCACAACCGACACCAAACCACATGGCCCTCCTGAAGGCCTGAGTGTGAACGTTCAGAGCCGTGGACGCGTGACTGTCGGGATCCGGTCGGCGATAAGTGTTCGGCCTGATGCCGAGAAGGGCGATGGCGCTCATCCTCAGCGCCTCCAATACGACCGTGTGCAACGCGACGCTCGCCAGCGTCGTCCAACCCCCGCCACTAACGTACGTCGCCGGAACGCCTTCTGCCGTCGGAGATGTCCTTCGGCTCCTGCAAAGCCGGGGTAGCATGGAAGAAGTCCAAGCGACGACCTCGTAAATCGGCCCTCGGAGCGTGAACGACACGAGCCACGCCGCCATCCCAACGAGAAGGTCTCTGCCGTAGATAGGGTAAGGATAACGTGGCCTCCCTGTGGGTGTCTTGTCTTCTTCTGGAGCGGGTAAAGGTGGCCATCCAAAAATTGCAAGAAGGGCGAGTCCTACGAGGACGAGGAAGGGCAGGGGAAGAGCGAGGAGGTGCATGCGGATGAGGCGTGGATAAGGGATGGAGAGGAGCGAGTCGTCGCTCGAGCTACTGGCGTCAGTGCTGGACGTTGAGGTCAAGACGCTCCGCCGAGACGAGGAAGACGCGGACCTCCTTTCCGGCCCTGCACTGCTCTTTCCTGACGACCTCCGCGAGCGCGGACGAGGATACGAAGTTGTCGGGACGACGCGAGAGGGCGAGATGGATGTCGATGCAGGGATGGTGGAGAGTGGTTCAAAGCGATCCTTGCCCTTCGACGCTCTTCTGTTCGAGTGAGAAAGGAGGTGCCCCACCCCTGAAGCATCTTCCTTTCGTGGCCGTCGGCGCCCTCTCCAGCCGCCGCCTTCCGAGACGTCGCTATCTGCCTCGCCCGGCTCGCCCTCCCCCGCTACGCCCGCCGTTCGATCATCAACAGTAACCTGGTCAAGGTCGGCTGCGCGCATGGCCATCGACGCTGAAGGCCCGTGTCCGCCATGCTCGTCCTCATTCGCGCCGTTTGTCTCAACGCCGAGTGCGCCGTACTGGGTGTAGGCGGGTCCAGGCTCTCGTCGCCGTCGATTCGCAGCGACGGCCGCAAAGAGAGAGGCAAAAGGGGGCATTAAAACGCAAGAGAAATGAAGAAAGCAAGGAGAAAGGGAGTGTCTTTTGCCACTGGAGAGGTAGACTAGGAAAAGAAGTGAGAGAACCGCAGCATGTCGAACACCGCGATAGAGGAAAGCTTGGGGATGTCGGACGCTGATATCTCATTCCAGCTGATTAGCCACCCGCTGACTGCGGCGCCCTCGTACAGAGTACAAGTACAGGTATACTCAGCCTGGCGTATATGCTGCGCTCCGAAGGCCGTCCAAGTCCGCCGCCAACATCATCATCCAACTGCTCTGGCGTACCTCCAACCTCCCGTCTTCCTTCCTCGTCGGTTCCCGTTGTTCCTCACAGTCCACCCGCCCGGAAGCGACGCATTGTCTGCGCCTGTCAAGTGTCCTTGGACGCTGGCCGTCGACACTGGAGCTCACGTCTTGTGCTGATCGGGGCGCTCAGACTGCCTGCCAGCTTGCTCGCCCTCGTAAACCGCAAGGTTGAACCATGTCGACGTGAGTACTTAGTCTCCCTCAACACAACGAAGCAAACAGTGGTCGAGGACCCATACCAGTTGATTTCTTCTAACCTGCTCCCACATCTGTTTCATGTCTACTCGTGCGGCTCCGTGCCCTACTTCCAGCTATGACAAAGTCGTCAAGGCGGCCACCAAGCCCAAACACGCTCCACCCAAGGCAAAGTACATCGACCCCATCCTCGCCGCCACTTTTTCACATGATGGGAGTTTACAGGACATTTGCAAGGCGCTCTCAGCGCGCTTGCGGGAGCCGAACGTTACGGTGAGTTCACCGTATTTGACGTCATCGGTGTCTGTGCAGGAGTGCTTGATTTCTGCCTTTTCCTTTGCGCCATTTCCTGCATCCTGATATCTTGCCCCGTCCTGTCATCTGATTGACAGGTCGTCTTCAAATCGCTCATCGTTCTTCACACGATGATCCGCAACGGCTCCTGCGAGAATGTGCTTGGCTATCTGGCCTCGGAAGCGCATAGTCTTAGACTCAAGGCTGTAGTATCAGGGTCGTGGTCGGGTAGGTGTCCACCGGACAACGTACGAGCACTGCTTTCGTCTGTCAGTCGCTCACTGTTTTCTACTCCCCCTCTCCTCCCAGGCTACGCCCCGCCAGCGAACATCTCTTTTTACGCCAAGTACCTCGACGAGCGCATCCGGGCTTTCCGCGAGCTCCGACACGACGTCATTCGCGACCGAGCGGAGTCGTCACGCTTGTCATCCCGCGTCAACGGGTACGACGGCGATGGAGGGACGAGCAACCGTCTGCGACGGCTCACCGTCGAGAAAGGCTTGGTACGGGAGGTTG
This sequence comes from Peribolospora kevripleyi, assembly GCA_029717575.1. Taxonomy (NCBI): domain Eukaryota; kingdom Fungi; phylum Basidiomycota; class Peribolosporomycetes; order Peribolosporales; family Peribolosporaceae; genus Peribolospora; species Peribolospora kevripleyi. Next base: position 38,081 of record JAMDHV010000147.1, read on the forward strand.
CGGTCCTACAGAAAGTTTGCGATAGTCTGGTCGAGTGCAAGGTGAGGGCCGGGGTCCTGTTCAAGGCATGATTCGTCGTATCTGGGTCGTCGTGGTGATGAGCTCACGCAGTCGACCCCTCGTCATCCTGTCATCCCACTGCGGCGCAGTTCTTCATGGATGACATCGAAGACGACGTGACTTTGACCGCCTTCCGCATGGTGCTCAAGGACCTGCTGGCCTTGTTCACCGCCCTGAACGAAGGCGTCATTAACATCCTCGGTAAGCCGTTGCCATTGACCTGGTCACAAACGCCCCGTGCTTGCGCTGACCATTCGCTACCCAAAACCTGGTCTGGATAGAGCATTACTTTGAAATGTCTCACGTCGACGCGACGCGGGCACTCGATATCTACAAGAGGTTCTGTCGCCAGACCGAAAAGGTCGTGGGCTACTTCACTTTCGCTAAGAACATGCATACTACCATCAACGTGGCCATTCCGAACTTGAAACACGTAAGTACCCAGATTTAGTCACAGTCCATGTAGATGGGATGCCTCGAGCTGATTGCAACGCGTGACTTTCCTCGCGCTGCAATAGGCCCCTGTGTCCCTTGGCAAAGCGCTCCAAGAGTACCTGGACGACCCGAACTTTGAGCAGAACCGATTGGAGTACAAGGAGAACAAGAAGGTCTCTGACAAGGCTTCTTCGCGCGGCAGCGGCCCTAGCACGAGCGCTACAGCGGCAAGTAGCGAGAGGGCTGCAGCTGCTAAGGCCGCGAATGCTGCGTCGAAGAGGGGTGAGTCGCGCACAAAGAACCACCTTAGGCCTTGCTAGCCACCTTGTGGTCTAATGAGCCCTTGCCGTTCGTCTCCGAGCAGTAACGATTGCCGAGCCGGAAAAGCCGGTACGAACAAATACTTCCAAGACTACGCCGAGCTCGAACAAGGAGCTGGTCGACTTTTTCACGTCCATCGAGAGTGAACAGACGGACATGTTCAATCCTGCTGGCCAGCCGAATCTACAGCCCCAAATGACAGGCTTCACAGGCGGCGCAAACGCATTTAATCCGTTCGGGATGGGAATGGGGCCAGCGGGTCTGCAGCCCCAGATAACGGGAGTACCGTTCGGTGGCGGCGTGCAGCCTCAAATGACGGGCTTCCAGGGGCAGTCGCCGTTCGTGCAGCCTCAACAGACCGGCTTCCCAATGCAACAGCAGCACCATCCCATGCAGATGCCATTTTCTGGCGTTGTCCAGCCTCAGCCAACGGGCTTTAACCCTTTCCGTCAAAGCATGATGCCGACCGGCATGGGCATGAGCATGGGAGCGAGCTCCCCCTTCGGCGTCAGTCCTTTCAGCCCATCTACCCCCAACTCAGCTCCGCCAACTGGTTTCCAGCAACCGCAACAAACGGGCGCAACCACTGGGGCGTCCCTCTTCGGAGCCTTTGGTGGTGGCGCTTCCAACGGCCCGCAGACGTCCGGGTTGGTCACTTCTCCATTTAGCCCCGCCCCGCCGTCTATGCCTGCGCAACCCGCCATCTCCTCGTCGGCCCCAGCTTCTGCATCTGGTGCGCCCGGTGGAACCTCCACGCCCGCCCTCCAACCGCAAAAGACTGGATCTCGAAACCCGTTCAACCCGCCGCCCGGGGAGACTCCTCCGCCTCCTCCGCCGCCGACGAGTACCGGCCCGAGCTTGAACGACTTGGCGATGAACGCGTTTAGCGGTGGACAAGGGCAAGGACATGGTGCCTTTGGTGGGCAGCAGCAGACGCCATCGTCTTCGGCGCTCGCGTCTCAGAAGACAGGAATGGGGGCGAGTCTATTTGGGCAACCAACAGGGATGGGGTCGAGTCTGTTCGGCCAGCCGACTGGGGTCCCGCAGGCGTGGCCATCGTCATCAGCATCGGCGCTTGGGCCTCAGCAGACAGGTATGGGGGCGAGTCTCTTTGGGCAGCCGACTGGCTTGGGAACGGGGTTGTCGCCGGCGTCCGGGCTTCCACCTCGTCCTGCCTCTGCGGCTCAAGCGCAGCAGACACCCTCGGCCGCGCCATCGTTGACGCCTCACAAGACGGGCATCCCAAGCGCCACCAGCAACTTCTTCTTCTCACGGCCTGTGGCTTCGCCTATGCCTGGCTCGAGCACGGCTCCTGCAACGTCGTCAGCGCTGGCAGGTCTCTCCACTCCGCCCTCTCTGGCTGCGGGCGCCGGCACGTCTTCCCTCAATCCCTTGACTGCCCAGCCTACCGGCTTCGCCGGCAGCAGCGTACGTCCTTTCAAGCCGACGAGCGATTTTGGTGCCTCCCTCGTGACCGACCAGAGCTTGTCGTCAGGCTCAGCTCCTGCTGCCTCTGCTGCTGGACCTCAGCCGCCCTCCATGACGCTAGCGCCTCAGAAGACGGGTATGGCGAGCATAGCAAGCGAGTTCGTCTTTTCTAAGCCTGGGGCATCAGCGACCACACTAGGGACGAGTCCTAACCCTTCTACATCGTCAGCTATCGCCGGTCTCTCGTCTCTCTCCATCTCCACGTCCTCTCCAGCTCCCTTTTCTGCAACTACGACCACGTCTACGCCCTTCTCTTCGCCCACATCTGCGCCCTCACTGGTAGCTGGCACTGCCTCTCCTTTGACCACCCAGCCGACAGGTTTCGCGGGCAGCGGCATACGTCCCTTCCAGCCAACGTCTAGCTTTGGAGCATCGCTCGTCGCCAGCCATGGCCTCGGAAGTCCACCGGTCACGAGCTCTGCTCCCGCATCTTCGTCCGCTCCTACGGGCGCGATGAACGCGAATGGGGGATCGTCCGCGTTTGGAACGTCCGTACTTTTCTGAGGTGGGACAATGTAACCCTGTCTAAACTCTTCATCTGCATGCGCCGTCGGATCTCTGTAAGCTCGGAGGTGAAGAAGCCCGAGCTGTCGGACGATCCAGGTGGGCGGCCGCAAAGGTGGAGACCTGATGGCCTTCTTTCAGTCTTTGTCTGAACTTCCTGTGCGATAATAGATTTTCGTTTCTTGGTCTTCTTTCGGTGCACATCGACCCGCTTCCGATTTGTCAGAGTTTGTCTGTTACCCTTAGGACACTTGCCTAAAATTGCGTTCATATTCGTTTCGCTGCCTTTCCATGCTTCCGAAACGGTTCCTTCGCGAAGTGAAAGGCACGCATTCCTTGGTGGATGAAAAAAAAACATTTGAAACGAACTAAGGTCATGGACGAAGTACTTGGCGGGACAGGCATCAGTCATACTCCATCATCATCGTCCGTCTCCTCTCTTCCATTTCCTCCTCCGTCATCTCATACCCATCATATTCATCTGCCATCATCGTCTGGCTCGCCCCTGCCTCCTTCCCGTCCGCCACTCCATCTCCATCTCCGCCATCTTCTCCCAGCTCCCACACGCCTTTCTTCCCCTCCCGCTTCTTGTCCACGGACCTCGACATATTTCGAGGTGGAGGAGGCCTGATATTAGAGTGCAAGCTGGGGACGCGGAGATTGCGGGACAGGCCTGGCCTGCGCACGTTGGTGGGGCTGCCGTATTTGGTGGTGAGGAGGGTACCTAGAGTGCGTTTCCGCGTAGCGAGATTGGCGAGTCTGCTGGTTGGGGTGGTGGGGTCGGTTGTGGACGGGCAGGAAGCGGTCTTCATTGAAGGTTTGACGGGAGAAAGGGAAGAAGGGCAGGTCGAGAGGGGAGCGCTTTCCTACAGGTGCATATACGTACGGTGAACGAAGAAGTGTGAGATAAACTTCCAAAATAATCTACGCCTCAAACATACCTTGTCCAGTTCAACTTCATGTTCCAACTCGTTTCGCTTCTTCTGAGACCTTGAAGGCTGAACGTGAACGTTCCGGTTGTCACTCTTGTCATGGAGATCTCGCTCAACCCCATCCACCTCACTTTCGCCATCCACCTCTTCGCTGCCCTTGCCTGCGCCATCGGCCTTAGCCTGATCATGAGAAACCTCTTCAGTGGGCTCTGACACCTTTTGGTCCGATCTTTGGGTGCTCTCCCGCGTTGTGGACCGACGCATCTTCGTGGCCGCCAGTCCTTTCTTGACCCTGGTCTTCGGCTTGCGTTTCGCGGGTGAAGGGTTTCCCTCCTCTTCCGCTCCACCTTCCTCCGCACCATGGACAGAGGGTCCGCCTTCAGCTTCCTCATATAAGTGACTCCTCTTAACCTTCCTTGTGGACTTCTCCACCGGTGCAGAGGCGGGAGACGAGTGCGACCGCTTGGCCAATTGGCTTCTTCGTGGCACTTCCACTGATATCGGCGCCCACGGCCCAGAGGTTGGGGAATAGTGGCACGTCTTGGTGATGTCGTCCTTATTATTATGTGCAGACCTTGAGGTGGTCACCTTTTCCTCCTCGACGGGAGGGCCTCGCTGGGCCAATCCGCTATCGCGTTCGCCACCATCGTTGCCCCCGTTATCTACGAGCCGGAGCTCGTCATCGTCTATTTGCCCAGCGTCTTCGTTGTCACTGCTCGCGATCCGGCGTCGCCTCGTCCGAGGGCGAGAAGTCAAATGGGCCGAAGCCTGACCACCTCCAATATTTTCGTCATCGTCAAAATGACTCCAGCGTGCCATCTCCTCGGAGGACCTGGCCTTTTTTGTACCGTCGGAGTGTACTTTGCTTATTGAAGACGAGCTCCTAGCGATGCTGGCCAGCGGTCGTCTTTTGCCCAACTCTCCATCGACATCCCCGTCCGTCTTTGGCGAGCTGGATCTCGCCGATGCTATGATGCGGCGTTCAGAAGGTGGAGATGGAGGGGAGAGGGACTCATCATCATCCGAGATAACAATCGGTACGTTCTTTGCCTCTTTCTTGGACTTCCCGGGGCAGTCTGCCTGTCGTGTTGACCGCATAGGTGACGCGAGTGACCGAGCATTTCGACCTTCTTCCACGTCTTCTTCCTCGACTTTACCCTTTTTGTCGTCTCTCCTCTGCTCCTTCGACGCCCTCCTTCTGGATTTTGCTGCCTTGCCCTTCCTCTTGGCACCTTTGCGCCTCGATCGAGAAGCCACAAAATCCTCATCTTCAGGGTCAGACCACGGCGCCGGGACCGGTGTCGGGGCCGGAGACGACGAGCGGTGAACACAAGCGTTGCCAGTTGTCTTCCGACGTGATAAATGCTCGTCTGCGATGGCGAAAGGATGCGAATCGGTACGACGCCGTTTGGAAGGCGGGAAAGGCGACCTTTTGCAAGAGTCTGAGAGTTCACCAGCGCGTTCCCGAAGTCCCTCGTCAAGTTGGCTGCCGAGCCGGACGATCGGTCGGTTTCCACTCGCATTCACGCCGCTTCCTTCAGCTTCCACGTCTTCCATGCTTTCTTCCTTGTTCGGCCATCCGGTGTCATCTCTTTGAGAAGAAGTCACAGCGCTGTCGGTTGAAGCGGGGTAGGAGGACAATTTAGGATCGGGTTTGAGACGCAAGCCAGACGAAGAAATATGGGGTTCCGACGCGCACATTTCTGCACTTGTATCGCCATGTTCGGCCGGAGTGAGTGGAGTGGTTCGTTGACCGGCGGTGCTGCAAACGGTGGCGGGTTCAGTTGGTGTGCCGGTTGCTGCGACGGTGGGAACAAGCGACTGAGTGGTGGTTGTGAGAAAGAAATCTAACAAGAATTATGAAAGCGATCGAACGTAATTTGTGTTCAGCAGTAGAAGAGAAGGGTAGGAGTTGGCCGCCGGATGAGCATGAAAGTGCTCGTAGAAACCGTGAAGCAGCGCATATACTCACCGTCCCCGGCTTGCTCCAACTCGGCCGCGCCTTCGTCCTCGCTGTCGAGGATGACCGCGTCTGACCGAACGGGTTTCCTGCTTTGCCTTCTTTCTTCTCTGCGCCCCTCGGACTTCTCCGTCGGACATTCAGCCGAATGCCCCATTGCCGGCGCTTGACCACCGATGCCCGCGAGCTGAGCCATCTTCATCGCCTCGGACAAGTCAAAGCTCGAAAGGCTGCTCTTATCCGACGCATGTAACCTACTACCTTCACTGTCATTGTCTCTCTCCGAGCCGAGCTCCATCTGTCCTTCTACTCCTTTCAGCGAAGTTCGAGCCTCGTCCGGGCTTTCGCTCGATTCGGCGGCGAGATGAGGAGAGTGCCCGATGGCGTGTGCGATCACGTCGTCGTCGGAGCGGGAAGATGGACGTATGAAGCTGAAAGAATAGTGAAGGGCGTTCGGCGGAGGGTCACTGCCATTTATACCGCGAGAAGAGGAAGGGTGCGTTTGCCTTTGTTCAAGTGGATCGTCCCGAGCGGGACTGTCGACGAGTGCTGGAGCGATCGTTGAAGGGGTAAGCGTGGCGCTGACGCGGTGGGTGTCATGGTCGTCGCTCTTGGACAAAAGCAGCGCGCGCTCAACTTCGGCAGCTTCGCGGCGTAGGGACATGGATATGGAAGGCAAGAGAGATGGAAGAATGTGCGTAAGAGCTGGCTGCGTCGCTCAAACTGGCTGTTCATTAGCGATCGGCGGCGCGTCCTCGTTTACGCGTCCAGACGCGTGACGACGTCTAACCATCTTGTGCCGAGTGTCTGTGACCTTAACACCAACACGCGCCGGGAGCAGCACATTTACGACTGCTCCATCAGGTCCTAGTCCTTCTCGTTCCCATCTCATACGAGGTACGTGATGGCCGTGGTCGTGACACTCTCGCCTGTATACGCACCTGATTTTGCGTCGTGACGGTGTTAAGCAGGGCTCCACTGGGCGCTCGGTAAAATGCGCTAAATTCCGCCGTTCACCGTTCCCCGTTCCCCAGGTCCACCACGTGGCGATGTTGCAATGATCGCGATTGCGTGCTCGGCCGCAGCTTTGTAGTGGAACGGAGATAACTAGGTACGCACCTCACCCATGAAGACAGCCGGCGGATGCGAAGGGGGCGCCAGACAGACAGACAGGCGGTTTGCTTCGTCTTCGAATCGGGACGTTTCGGTGGATGCAGAGCCGATGCCGATGACCGAACTGAAAAGCCGGGAGGCGAGTTAGGCCGAGGAAAGCGGCCACGACCCGGACAGAAGAAAAGCTGGTTCGCATTCGTTCCTTCACCCAAGAAATCTCTCGCCCCTCCTGTTCTCTCCCACTTTCCCTCGTCCATCTCTCCTCTCATCTCCATTCCGTAGACCTTGAAGGCCCACTCTCCTCTCCCTCCTTCATCTATTGTCCTCCTGCTAGACACCATGGCCAGTGAGTCCTTTCTTGTTGGGTGGGTTCGGGGTACAGAGGAGCCTGGCGTCGGTTCAGCGTGTCAAGCATCAGACGGACGTAGCGCACGGCTGTCTCGATCTCTTCCTCCTATACACTGCTAAGCCAACTTATTTTTACCTCCAATTCGCTGCTCCCCACTCAACAGACGCACCTCACGGCGGAGTGCTCAAGGACCTCCTTATTCGCGATGCTCCAATCCGCGCCCAGCTCCTTGAGGAGACGGAGAGCCTTCCGGAAATCTTTTTGAGCGAGGTGCGTTTCGCTCCGTTCTCTCCATTACCCCCGCTTTGGTATCAATGGTATGGATGTCGTTGCATAAAGGCATGAATGAGAGCTATAGATGCTTTTTCCGAACTACGTCTGCTTGGCGCGGATCGAGGGGTGGACGGGTAAAGATGAGCCGAGAGCAACTCCTGCAATTGGCCTGGCTGGGCCAGCCTGGAATCGTCAATGTTGAAAGGAGAGGCTGACTTCTTTCTCACTGTTTCACCACGGATTCCGCCATCATTCGTCGTCCCGCCTTCTCCATTTCGTTTCCATGCATTTCAGCGCCAGCTCTGCGACCTGGAGCTAATCCTCAACGGTGGTTTCTCGCCCCTCGAGGGTTTCATGGGCAAGGAGGACTACGAGGGGTGAGCTCGCATCCCGTTTGCATCTCTTCCTAGAGTGGGGAACTTACGGCCTGGCACCCCGTTCCTTCCCTCCGCTGCTCCTCCGTCCGGCTCGACACCTCCCAACAGCGTCGTGAACAACCTCCGCCTCGCCAACGGCGTGCTGTTTCCCATGCCCATCACCCTCGACGTCACCCAGGAGAAGATCTCCTCTCTGGGTCTGAAGGAGGGCTCCCGCGTGACTTTGCGTGACCCCCGTGACGAGGCGCCCTTGGCTGTGCTCACTGGTGCGTCGCGATGATCCTTTTGGGGCGATCAGCCTGCAGCTCCGCAGCCATACGTGCTGTCCACACTTGGAATAGACTTTTAAAGTCTTTTGAACCGTCATTCAGTGTCCTCCATCTACACCCCCGACCGCGCCGACGAAGCGCAAAAGGTGTTTGGCACCCAGGACAAGGCGCATCCTGCGGTGAACTACCTCCAGACGCAGGTCAAAGAGGTGTACATTGGTGGCAATGTGCAAGCCGTCGACAAGCCTGTGCACTATGACTATGTCGCTCTCAGGTGTGAGTTAAGGCGCCTCATGGGTGTACGAGAACTCCTGCATGTGAAGAGCGTCCGCTTACCTCTTATTTTCATGCATCTAGACACCCCCTCTGAGCTTCGGGCCCAGTTCAAGAAGATGGCGTGGCGACGAGTCGTCGCCTTCCAGACCAGGTGAGCGACTAAGCAGCTTGCCGCCCGTAAAATGGCTCTCGTCTGGCCCACTTCTCGCAACGGATCAAACTGAATGCAATCTTGCCCTTCTGGTCAGGAACCCGATGCACCGCGCTCACCGCGAGCTCACGGTGCGCGCCGCTCGCCAACAGCAGGCCAACGTGCTCATCCACCCGGTCGTCGGCCTGACCAAGCCCGGCGACATCGACCACCGTGAGCGCCCCACTCTCTATATCGGATTTTTTGTGCTGTGGTATTCAGGGTGTATTTCTCTGCTTTCGCCCTGCAGATACCCGTGTGCGCGTTTATCAGTCCCTCATGCCTCGCTACCCGAACGGCATGGCCCACCTCGCCCTTCTACCCCTGGCGATGCGAATGGGCGGCCCGCGCGAAGCTGTGTGGCACGCGATCATTCGCAAGAACTTTGGCGTCACTCACTTTATCGTCGGTCGTGACCACGCCGGTCCCGGGAAGGGTTCGGACGGCAAGGACTTTTACGGGCCGTACGATGCGCAGGAGCTTGTGACCAAGTACAAGGAGGAGCTGGGCATTGAGATGGTGCCGTTCCAGATGATGGTGAGAAGCACGCCCCTTTAACGTCCTGTTTTTCTTCTCGTTTTCTGATCTCTTTTGCTTCCCGTCGCGCCGATGCAACCACGCACGCAGACCTACATCCCTTCCTCGGACGAGTACATGCCGGTGGACGAGGTTCCCAAGGGCCTTCAGACTCTTGACATCTCCGGCACCGAGCTCCGACGCCGCCTCCGCAACGGCGTGCCCATCCCGGAGTGGTTCTCGTACGACTCGGTCGTCAAGGTTCTCAGGGAGAGTTACCCGCCGAAGAACAAGCAGGGCTTCACTCGTAAGTATGGCTCGCGCTCCTCGGCCGCTTTTCGTTCCTCAGCTCCGCGCGGTAGGCTACCATTTGCTCACGACTCGTTCCTGTGCGTGTTCCCAGTCTTCTTGACCGGCCTGCACAACTCGGGCAAGGATACCATCGCCCGCGCCTTGCAAGTGACGCTGAACCAGCAAGGCGGTCGGAGCGTGTCCCTGCTGCTCGGCGAGACGGTGCGATCGGAGCTGTCGTCCGAACTTGGCTTCTCGCGCGACGACCGTCACAAGAACATCCAGCGCATCGCCTTTGTCGCTGCCGAGCTCTCTCGCGCCGGTGCGGCCGTCATCGCGGCTCCCACGGCGCCTTACGAGAGCTCTCGTCAGGCCGCCCGACAGACCATCCAGTCCACCGGCGGTACGGGCGGGGGCAACTTCTTCCTCATCCACGTCTCCACGCCTCTCGAGTGGTGCGAAAAGACGGACAGGAAGGGCGTGTATGCCAAGGCGAGGAGGGGCGAGATCAAGGGCTTCACCGGCATCGGTGCGTCCCAGGCCGAGGATGGGGATCCGAAGGTTTGACCTCGCGAGCTTACTCTTTCTTCTTTCTTTCTTCCCTTTTCCCTCACCCCTGTTCGCCCCTCAAGATGATACTTACGAGGAGCCGAAGGAGGCTGACTTGCGTGTGGACGTCACCAAGTCGACCGTGCCGGAGATCGTGCACCAGATCGTCTTGCTCCTCGAAGGCAACGGTCTCATCTGATGGCGGGACGTTGGGACCACCGGCTGGGATGTATGGCTGCCTGGCTGCCGCCTTCCGTCGGTCCATCCCGTCCTTCCCTCGTCGTCATCTTCGGCATCCATTCTTTCTCGCACACGGAAAATGTTATAGTCTCGTCCCATGGAAGAGGCAGACAGATAGTCGATCGAACGGCTCCAGCGGCTCGTCTCGCCTGCCGAGTTTGACCGCTGTGCTGGCCTATGGCGCGACATGGGGGAACTTGGCTATCTATCTGATCTGTCCGTCTCGGCGGCTTACATAGATTGCAAGGCGTAACGGAGTGCATTTGCCAAATCTCGATACCATCCGTCCGTCCGTCCGTCTGAATCCTTCGTTGAGCGCCCATGCCATACGTACTCGATGCCGCCCCTCCTTGACCAGAAAAAAGAAAAGGAGAAATCGATCGCCCCAAAGGTTTCTCGAAGCGAGCGGCGGCCTTTGCCCATCATGTCGCCGGATCCTTATCCTCGTGACCGCAGCCTTCTTTTACGCCCGTCCCTCCGCCTCCGCCACCGACGCCGCCTCCACTCCCTCCCGCCCGCACGTCGTTGGCTCTTCCTGGCAGCCCACCAGGGCTTAGGAGCCGTGCCCTTGCACCTTTTGCACCTCGCAATCCGATCCGACTCGCCGCGGCGCTTTCTTCCCCCGCCCTTCTGCCTTGTCCATCACGGATGAAAGCAGCATAGACACTCGCTCGTCCCAATGCAATGAACACGTCTCGACTCGCGCCTCCAGAGTGGGTGCATGTTGCGCCACGAAAATCTCGGCGTCCCGTTCGAGCGGACGACGCCCTGACGTGCAGCACTGCTCAACCATTGTATCCTTCGACGACCGTCCCGTCCCCGAGGCCGTCGCGGCTCCGTGCAACGCCGCATGCTGACGCCGCCACGCGGACGCCTGCATGTCTTCTGCCTTGGACCTCGGAAGGGCTTAAATTGATGGTGGCGGATCTGCGTCGCTTCGCCTTCTTCTTCGACCCGACCAGTCGTCGGCGCCGCGCTGGACGCAGGTGGATGGATATAAACTGGTCTGCCCGGCCCCGTTCAAACTGGCCGCCCCTGTCCGCCTTTCCTCCCC
>JAMDHV010000148.1:0-48591 GCA_029717575.1 Peribolospora kevripleyi
TTTTTTTTCCTTCTCGCGCCTCCCTCTGACCTGCGTTCGTCTTCGTTGCCGCGCGACCGCCTCCCAGTCATCTACGTCGTTCCCATCGGTCTCATTCAAGCCATCACGAACCAGCAGGTCGGCCTGAACGTGATCACAGAGTTTATCATCGGGTTCGCCCTCCCTGGTCGCCCGGTGGCCATGATGATCTTCAAGACCTTCGGCTATATCACCATGGCCCAGGCGCTCTCCTTCATCTCTGACCTCAAACTCGGTCACTACATGAAGGTACCCCCGCGCGACCTCTTCTGGGCCCAGACGACGGCCACGGTCCTGGGAGCCATCGTCGTCGTGGGCGTGCAGGACTGGATGTTCGGCAACGTCGAAGGCATCTGCACCAAGTCCCAGTCGGACGATTTCACTTGCCCTCACACCCACGTATTCGGCACTGCCAGCGTCGTATGGGGCCTGATCGGGCCCGCGCGCATGTACTCCCCCGGCAAGATTTACAACGCCCTCCTGTGGTGGTGAGTCGGTCGCGACGAGATGGGCATCGTGGATGGGCGCGGCGGGTGGCGGACCGGTCGCTCACGGTCGTTCCTTCCCCACGGCCCACCTTCACCCCCAGGTTCCTCATCGGTGCCACCCTCCCGGTCCCTTTCTACTTCCTCGCCAAGCGTTACCCCACCCGCTGGTTCAAATACGTGAGCGACGGTTCTCCTCAATTCCTCCATCACGCCTCTCGACGGGGCCGACCGACCGCTGATCTTTAATTGAACTTTATTTTTTATTTCCCTTATATTCATTGTCGTTCTCCTTCTTTCAGGTCAACATTCCACTCATCATGACCGGCACCGGCCTCCTTCCCCCTGCGACGGGCATCAACTTCTCCTCCTGGGGCATCGTCGGCTTCATCTTCCAGTACTGGCTCCGTCGGTACAGGTTCAAGTGTGCGTTTTCCCTCCTTACCTCGCCCGTTCGACGGCTTCTCTCGTCCTGTCCTGCCGTCGTTTGCCACGGTTTTTTTTGTTTTGTTTTGTTTACCTTCATATTCTGCGTCTTTGGCACTGCCGTCGCCCCTTCGTCACTAATCTCATTCCGTCCTTCCCTTCACTTCCCTTGGTCTTTTTCGTTCTTCCCCATTACAGGGTGGAGCAAGTACAACTACCTCACCTCGGCGGGCATGGACGCCGGAACGGCGGTCAGCTCCATCATTATCTTTTTCTGCCTTTTCTACCCCAAGGCCGGCAAGATCGGTCAGAATACGATTTCCGCTTGGTGGGGCAACACAGTGTACCAAAACACCGCGGATGCCCAGTACTTGCCCCTCAAGACCGCCCCCGCTTCCGGATTCGGGCCGGACACCTGGGCCTGAGTGGCTGTTGGACGCGAGCGAGCGGGGAAGGCAGGCGGGGAGTGGTTATGGCCGTTGTACGTCGCTCGGTCGACAAAGCAGCACGACGCGACGCGACGCGACACGACCATGTCGACGCCCGCCGCCCCCCTACCGAGCCTTTCGTGCGCCCTCTCGCGACCGAGACTGGATTTTCTCGGTGCCAACGAGCGATTCGAGCTGTTCTTTCGTTCCCTTCTCTCGTCATACCCTCTCTTGCCTCTTTGCTCTCTATCGTCGCTTCCTCCCTCGCCACTTGTATGGCCCGGTCGGCCGTCGTCTACCTCGCTTTCTTTCCCAGGTTTGCTCGCCTCGCCTTCCCGTGCTTTCCCTCTCGTGCTTCTCCTTCAACGCTACCTCGCGCCACACCTTGACCACTTCGGATTGGATCGTCATTAGGGTAAGACGGCTCGGCTTCGCCACCTTCCGCCTTCGCCTTCGCCTTCGATTTCTCGAGGGGGAAGGAATTTGCCCCCTTTTTCACGCCTTTAATGTTTCTCGTCTTTGTACGCACGACTTGAGACGAAATCATCGAAACGACGCGGAACGGACGAAAGCCAGACCTCGTGGATCTCGTGCTGTTTCGAATGGCTATATGATTCGCTGCCAGACGAGAGGCGGGACGGAAGACGGATGCGCTCGGCACATCAACCCGTTCGTCATGGACAGGCTTCAGCGGTTGCGGCGGTGCAGGCCCGTCTGTCGCGCCCCGCTCTCATCGGCCCTTTCCGTCTCCGATCAGCCAGCTCGTGAACGCTCCGCCCAATCCCCCAGGCAGGGGACTTGCCGACCTATCTCCCCCCGCTCTCATCTCACGGCCTCCTTCATACCCTCGTCCACTGCCATCACCCCCACCAGCTCCTTCCGCCGAAGGTGCTCCGAGCAAGGTGAACCCGGCGGCAGCGCGATTGAGCGATCGGGCGGCACGGAAAGCAGTATCGGTGGTGGTATTGCCGGCGTAATCGAACAGTTGGGCCGCGCGGGACAGATGGGCGAAGGCGCCAGTCGACGTGTCGCGCAGAGACGGGAGATGACCTGGCTTGAGCCACGGCGACGACGAGAAGGATGACATCTGGGAGCGCTCGGAAGCGGGCCCCTCGCCGAAGAGATCTCGGATCTCCTTCTTCCCTCCTGTCCGCCGTCGCCCATCATCACCCTCCTCCTGTCCTCCGCCGTCACGTCTCTCCCTCTCCGCGTTTAATTCGCGCCAGTACCCCAACAAGTCCGCCAGCTGTTCGGCCGGACAGAGCGAAAGCACGCTACCCATCAGCGTCAGCTTTGCGTCCAGGTCCTCAAAGTCCGGCTGTTTGGAGAGCTGGTAGCACGTTCGCCAGGCCACTTCCTTCGCGTCCGTCGTCGATGTCGCTGTGGGAAGGCGATCCCTTTCCTTCGATGAAACAGAGGCGCTGGAGGAGGGTCGATCGTGGCGGTCCTTTGTTCGTTCCGCCTCCATCGTAGGCCGAGTGGACGACGGCCGCTTGCGAAGCGCAAATGCGACCTTAACAAGCCTCTCGCACGTCTCCGCTGCCTTGGCGTGATCTCGGACCTGCATCGCCGCATCGGCAAGCATGGCCAGCGTCTTGCCCTCGGCGTCCTGGTCGCCTCTGAAACCAAGCCTGTTGACGAGGTCGAGGATGACGTCTGGATGGCGATAGGCGTCTTCGTTGCTGCTGAGTAGCCGCGCGATCAAAGAAAGCTTGTCCTTTGAAAGACGGATCTCGATCGGCGAGATGGGGATCCCTGGTCGCGAGTAGAGCCGGAAGGAGCACAGGCGCGAGGTTGCTTCGATAAATTCCCGCTCGCGACGGAGCGACGGCGTGGGAGAGGCCACAGTCAGACTATGTACGAACGAAGCAAAGCAGAGTCAGCGGATGCACCGTACAAAAAATATCTTAGACAAGTAAAACGAAGACCCGCTCTCACCACTCGTAAGCTAGCTTCATGTCTCCACGATGCAAATTGCCAGACGCTGCATTGTCGTACAACTCCCGGCTTGCGGCGATCACGAGCTCCTCCGTGTCCTCCGCGCTGAGCGGCATCGAGCCGCTGGATGGTAGAAGCACCGAGCGGGCGAGGTCGAGCTCTGGGCAGCGCGACCCGCCACGAGAAAAGCAAGTCAGCCACATGAGAAATACAGGGAAAAGAAAACCCAAACGAAGAGGATGTAGGCCAAACTCACTGCCCGCTGTAAGGAGCCCACCAAAGAATATTTTCTTCACCTCCACCTCCTCCAAGAGCCCGAATGGACCGGGCAAGGCCCCCTGTCCGACGCCGTCCTCACCACCGCGAAGCCGGAGCATGTCCGCCAACAACGAAATCCACTCATCCTCGCTCTCCATCCTCGGTCCTCCAAAACCGACGACCCCATCACCATCTCCTCGCCCAACACCCCTCCTCGCCATCCTCGTGGCCCAGCTCCGCTGCCGCTGAACGTCCTGAGCAGACTGCAGAAAAACTCGTAGCGGGGCAGGTACATGCCATCGTGAGAGAATCTCTCCGGATTCGAGGTGCATGTCCAGGGCGTCTAGGAGCGCTGACAGGGAAGGGAGGGAGGCCGCTGAAAGGACCTTTTCGAAGAGCTCCGCGGGGGAGGCAGAGGGACGGAGGGAAGTTGGGGTGAGGAGGGCGGCCATCTCGGCAGCGAGACGAGATGCGGTTGCGGGGTCAGAAGTAACTCCATCAAAGGCGGGAAGGCACTCGAAAATCCTGCTCATCGTCTCCCATCCGTCCGTACTCTCGCTGCCGTACAGCACCGACAATGCGAGCCTCGCGAGGTCGGCATCATCTTTGACGAGCCGTTGTGAACCGCTGAACGTCGGTTTGCTCGCTTCGAAGACGGAAGCGACTAAGCGGAGACCGTTGGCGTAGGAATTGGATGCGTCGAGGATGAAGGAGCGCAGATACCGAGAGACCAATGACGTGTCCGGACGACCTTCGCGCTCGTAGTGTGCCTCGAGGACGTAGAGGTAGGGTAAAACGAGCCGTCGCAGATCTCCGGCTATGGTGGCCGGCTGGGAAGATCGCAAATACGCCCGGACCACCTCGTCTGGCTGCATGGCCCTCCATTGAGATAGCGTGTATCGAGCCAGTGCCGCCGCTTCTGCGTCTTCATCTCCACTCATCAGCACACTCGCCCCTGCCGCATCGTACACCATGCGCGATAATAAACTCAGCTCCTCGCCCAATGCGTCAAGACCAGGAACACCGTGAGATGCTCCGTGTTGGACGAGGGCCAAAGCCGTGTCTGTGAGGCCAAGTGCGTCGAGTCGTCGGATGCGTGCGATATACCAATCACTGACGACTGGAACGGACGCCGGAACAACGATTGGCGGGTTCAATCCGAGCGAGGCGGCCGTCGTCGCAGGCGTTGGGAGAGAAGCAGGGTCATCTCCCTCGGAAAGCACGAGAGCTTGTCGTACCACATCGTCCAGCGTCCATTCTCGTTCCTCTTGGACGTCATCTACGTCATGCGGCCATGTCCTCTCCTCCGCGTTAGTAGACTCATCTACTCGGAGTAAGAGCGCCCCAAAGTCGACAGGATGTGCGTGGGCGGGTATGCTGTCCAGGACATCAAAACGATGGGGGTAGATCTCGTCACGATGTCGTGCACAGATCTTTTCAAGTGCTGCGAAGTTGGCTGACATGGCGAAGGAGAGGGCGTGCTGAAGACACGGGACGGAAAAGAAAGCTGAAAAGTGGGGTTGTGAGGACGAGGTTGGAGAGCTGGTGGACTGACTAGGATCGGAAATAAGGTCCGTCTCTGCCCACGGGTCGTCGCCTTCCTCCGCTGCCCTCGGCTCCGCGTAGCCCTCAAGACGAAAGATCGTCCCAAAAGTACCCAGCAGATGTCTCCGGGACAACAGCTCCGCCCTGAGCGAGCAGACGTCACGGGCCCTCTCGTTGGTCGCAAAGTAAGAGCTCAAGCTGGCCAAGACGTTCTCCCGCTGCGCTTCGTCCTGGTCCAATCCCGGCCTGATCCCCTGTCCTTGCTCATCGAAAGCGACCGGTACCGCAACAAGCATGCCCTCCTTCACGCGGCACAGGAGCCTCTCGCTTCGTCTGATACCAACGTCCAGAATGACATGTTGAGTTGGTATGTCGTCGAGCAGGCGATCTGCGCAGGCAGCTACGGCCCAGAGGTCGTCGGGGATGGACTCAAGGAGAGAACGAGCGAGGGCTGGTGTGAGATCGGCATCGGGCGTGTCGAGCCATTCTTCCTCGGGTGTTCGCTCTTGTTCCGCCATCGCCGCTGTTGTTGAGGGTGCGAAACTCGTCGCCTAAGAAAGCAGGGGGGTCGCTGTCGTCGCTGTCGTCGTCGTCGTCGTAGTCCCGAATGACGGCCGTTCCCTTGCAAGTGATCGCTGGCGGAGAGCATGTCGAGAGTCACGTGATTCGACCTTCTTTGGCGCGTAAAGTGGTTCACGCGCGTCACTTCTCATTTCGTCTTTCTTCATCTCGTACTTCCTCCACCTCCTACCGAGTGAGATCGCAAAGGACCGCTGACGGGGCCGCGGACGCCATGTTGATTGCTTTGGTTGGTCCTCCATCTGCGGGGAAGCACACTGTCGCCTCATACCTTGCGGCGGAGCATGCCTTCCAACCCGTCAGCGTGACCTCATCTTCATCGCAAGGCGGCTCCACGTCCTTCCCTTCCTCTTCGTCGCCCCTGGCGCCTTCCCCCCTGGTGTTTTCCACGCCAGTTGAGCTCCTCGAGTTTTCCACTCGCAACTGGCAAAAGGACTACGTCACACTCGATCTAAGGACAAAGCGTGACGTTGACGGGTTCGTCAAACGTCCTTTCTTCCTGCTCGTCTGTGTCGACGCGCCAGTGGGCTTGCGTTGGAGAAGAGAAGTGACGATGTAAGTTTGTGGGGAGTTAGCGCGAGGGATATTGGACGGCCTGAGGCAGCTGTCTTTACTTTACCTCTAACCGTCACTTCTCTTGTCGTTTTCGAAGGTGCAAAGCCCTCGACCGACCGGCGCCGACGCTGGAAACCTTCATCTCGAGTAACGACTCCATCCTGTACGGGTACGACTCACTCTCACCAGAAACGACATTTAGAATCCCGCCGCCTTTATCTCCGTCGTTTGGGAACCAGCATGGCCTGAGCGCTCACTCGCGCTTTTCAGACGACGGCCCTGCCAATGGCATGGCCGAGTCGCTGATTAACCGACTCGACGGTATTCGGGTTACCGACGATGCTCCATCATCTTTGTCGGATATGACTCTGCTGACAAACGAGAACGGGACTGTAGGCGGCGAAGCGAGAAAACTCTCCGCTTCTACCACGAAAGGCGCCTGCTATCCCTCCTCCACAGGCACCGGCTCTGCCACGCCACCCAACCCTCATTCGCCCGCCCCGCTCCGCATACGCTCTCCGCCATCTGGAAGCTCCGAAGCGCTTTCTCCACTTCTGTCGCTCGCCAACCTCCGGATCTCCAATTCGTTCCTCACTTTACCTTCCTTCCTCGCCCACCTCTCCCAACTCTCTCTCCCCTCTCGACACCGCCTCCGTCCGACCTGGGACCAGTACTTCATGAGACTGGCCTCGCTTGCCTCTTTGCGTTCCAACTGCATGAAGAGACGGGTGGGGGCCGTGTTGGTGAGGAACTACCGAGTAATCAGTACGGGGTACAACGGTACTCCACGGGGGTTGACGAACTGCAACGAGGGGGGCTGTCCGAGATGTAACGGCACGAGGAAGGAGGATATCGAGTCGGATGGCCAAGGCGCTCCTCTCATCGGTGCCGGGAAGGACGCGGCGGGCCCAGGAAGAGCAGTGAGGCAGGCGGCGGGACAGAATTTGGACGAATGCCTCTGTCTGCACGCCGAGGAGAACGCGTTGCTCGAGGCGGGGAGGGAGAGGGTGGGAGCGGAGGGGAGCGTGCTGTATTGCAACACGTGAGTGGAACTCACCTGCCTTTGCTTCCTCCTTGCCCGACTTGGACTCCTTTTTTTTCTTTTCTTTTCCCGTTTATTTCTCTGTCGTGCGAAATCGCTTACGCGATCGATCGGATCTTATCGCCCTGCGACTCACGTCTCGTGTACAGGTGCCCCTGCCTCACCTGCTCGGTCAAGATTGTGCAAACGGGCGTGCGCGAGGTGGTGTTCAGTCTGGGATACAAGATGGACAGTGCTTCTGCCAGTGTGTTTCGCGAGGCGGGCGTCCGGTTGCGTCAGTTCAGCGCGGAAGAAGGGAATTAGGTGGAGGGGAGGGGAGGGAGGGGACCTGTAGACTACCTGCCCATTGCCATTCAACCCTGGATATCTCGTTAGGCTAGTTAAAATCTGGGCCTCAAGGCGCGGCCAGACTTTCGGCGACTTACAGCGTCAGGTCGTCGCCGTAAAGTAAGGCGAGGCGCGGCCGGTAGATTAGCTAGGATCGATTCCAAGACGATACGATACGTGCCACCGACATCACATGGGCTACCCATGCCCCCCGCGCGTCCAGTCCAGATCGGACAGACAGACAGACAGACAGACAGACAGACAGACAGACAGACGAGACGAGACGACCTTGGCGCAAGGGAAGGCGGCGCTGATTACATTTTGGAACGAGGAATAAAATCGGTACAAGGGGAAATGAGTGTCCGGTTGCGTTTCATTGTCCAATGCGTGCGTGAATCGAGGAAGGCGAAAGGGTCAAGGAGAAGAAGAGCGGGTTTTAAAGCGCTTCAGCAGTTCTGGTCGAGCTCGAGGTTGAAGGGGCCATAAGTAGAGGTTCTGTGGGGGAAAGGAGACGGGGCGAGGCGGGAAGGGAAGGGAGACGGGGAAGGAAAGAAAGAAGGAAAAGAAACCGGTGAACAGACAGGCGCATGGGCGGTCGTGCGCCGGTTCGATGGACTCTCACTTGTACGAAGGCGTCGACTTGACGCCGGCGACGATGCCGTCCACGACGGTGAGGTTGTATGGGCCGGCCTCGAGGCCCGGGGTGCAGTAAATGTAGAGGAACTGATCGAACTCGGCGGCGCCTTGGGCGTTGGGGTACACCGTGCCCTTTGAACGCGAAGGAAGAGATGCGAAGAAGAGCGGGATGGGTGAGCTGGGTGAAATTGAAAGGGCTAGGAGAAGGAGGAAAGGACGTTCGTTGATCGATCCGTCGAGCTCACAAAGTCGTAGACCGTCTTCCCCTGTTGGTTCACGAGCGAGACGTCGAGCCTGACCGTGCCGGCGCTGAGAGCATCGAGGCCCCTGTGGGGTGGAGGACGGGAAGCGGGCGAAGGGATGAGCGTCGCGCGAGCCGGTGAAATCGGAGCAGCAGGACAGACGTGGTGCTTGCCGGCTTACCTGTAGGAGAACTCGAACGTGCCGGCCTCACGGAGCGTGGTGTTCACCTGGGGCTTGCAGAGAGCGCCCTCGCTGCCCGTGCACTGGGTGGTCTGGCGGGGGACGACGTCGGCGGGCATGGCGCTGACGAGGGCCGGGATGACGGCGAGGACGGAGAGCGAGAGGGAGGCGCGCATGGTAAGGGATGTGGGGATGTGGCAGGGAGGCTGAGCGGTCGAAGGCGTGGGCGAAGGAGAGAGAGAAGAGGAGATGAAGAGAGAGCGATGAGGATGAGAGAGTGAGCGAGGAAAGGGTCAGTCGAGTTGGATTTATAGCCAGCTTGCCGGGCTCAAGTCGCTTCGCGCTCGCTCCATGGCGATGCAATGCAAGCAATGGCCAGAGTCAGGGTGTCTGGTGCGCTTCGGCACGCAAGGCATCTCGGAGATGGGCAGCGAGCGGGCTGTGATGGAGTGAAGCGGGTTCAGTAGTGAGCAGGGTCCAAGTGAGGACCCGAGCGAGCGCCGGGGACTCCGGTGGCGAGGTGTGAGCATTGTGTACGTGGCAGACGGCGAGGCGGTGCTGAGTGAGGACAACACTACGTGGAGAGCGGAGAGTAGGGCGGGCTACGCTTGTTCGGCGAGCGCCGGCCGATCAAGGCACGACTCGGCGAGCACCGTCGAGATCGCCGAATCGGCGGGCGCACAAAGAGAAAGAGAGAGAGAGAGGGGGAGTGAAAGGAGTGCGAGAGTACAGGATTAGAGGAGGTACTGACCAGCCGACCGCCCCGGGGGCGATGCGGACCGTCATCGTACGGGGCGCCGTTTTCGCCGCTCATCCGTGGTGACGACGGCGGATAGCTGGACTCATTATGATCGCTCGCTCTGTGCTCATGATCAAACCGGATCGACGTTTGGACCAACATTGGCACAACACGCAACACGCCAGGCCTTGGCCGAGGCCGACCCTTGCGCACCGTCCGTATACAACCGTCGAGCGGCGTGTGGGCGACGACGAGCTTCAGATCTACTCTAATCGCTCGCCCTCCTCCCTCACTCGACGTTCCCATGTGAAACGGGTGCCAGGAACAACGAACGACATGCACTCCAGTCGCGCCGTGACAGTGGGAAGCCTCGGCACTGCGCTCCATGCTTACTGGGACGACTCTGGATCTCTGACTTGCAAGACCAGCCCTTCCGTCGGAACGCTCGCCGTGCTCGCCTTAGAAGGGACCTGCCCAGTTTGCAAGAAACAGAAGCACCCAACAAAATGAGGCGAGCGTCCCGGCATCATCAAGCGCCCCACGTCTCCGGACGAGCAAGAAAAGGGGGATGAAGGGCCGAGCCTAAAAGCAAGCAGTCTGCGCTCCGCGGTAAAGTTGTCTCGCGAACGAACGGCCTCGGCTGCCTCGCGTCTCCTCTGGGCCAAAGAGGTTGGGACCCAGTGACCATGAGCCGGCGTGGAGTTCAAGTTGTAGCTTCATCGGATGCAGATGACGAAGCGTGTCAACGAGATGCACAGGCCGCTGCAACCAACCACCCACCCGCGTGCTGAGCATAGGTGTGGCGCTTGCCCCCCTCCAGCGATCCAAGCGAGATCCACGCGTGGGCGGCCGAGACTAAAGTATCCAAAAGCTGCAACGAGATCAGCGGGGCAAAGCAGAGCGAGAAGACGTCGATTCGCGGCCAACGAACGACATGTTGTATTCCTCGTCGTCGGCGATAGCTAGGAATCCTATCCAGTAGCTGGGGGCAGCAAGTGCCATCGCGGATATTCGGAATTGCACGGACATGGCACATTGATCGTGCTGCGGCAACTCCGGGCCGGCTCGTACGCCCCCGCTGGTCTGGTTCCGAGGGCGTCGCCGCCAACGTCGGCCGTCATCCTTCTTTCTCGTCCGTCTCCGTCCTACTTGCTCGTCCGTCCCCTCCTCCCGTCCTTTCGCCATGTCATCCGACGGCGTGCAATGCGGTGTACATTCGGGTGCAGTACTTGCAGTGACTTAGTTTCCTGGCTCGAGAGCCTCCAGGGCAACTCTAGTGCTTCCCGACATGCGTACTCGAGGGCGTACTCGAGGGCTTACTCGAGGGCAGTGCCTATGCACTTCTCGCTCGCGCCCAACGCCCGCCAGACGAACGGACGGACGGAGACTTTTCTTTCCCTCGACCTTGCGTGACCTTGCCTTTTGACGCCGCCGCCCGCCTGCTCGACCCACACCCTCCCCCCCTCCTCCACCGGTCGCGGACGCAGTGCGCCCCACCAGACGACTCGCGCAGCGAACACAGCGGGAAGCAAATCGCTCACTCTGCATATCCGCTCTGTCCACGCTGGCCACTCGAGGGACCTTCTCACGGAGGTGATCTAAGTGCGCATACACCTCTTCGCCGTGCTCGCTGCGCTCTCCGTTCCCGACGACCGCCCACACGACTACCATTGACCCTTCCTCCTCCATATGCTAGTACTCCTCGCTACTCTTGCTTGCAGTGTCTACCCTGCCACTGGATCCGCATACCCTCCCGACGTTTATAATCCTATCTGATCACCGGTGAGTGCTCAAAGCGCATGTTCGCGGCGGCGGGCGTCTCGAAGGAAGGTCTCCGTCTCGTAATGGAAGGCGCATACGCCGTCGCCGGCTTTCGTCACGATCGGCACTCCACGGCGTCATGCCACTTTTCGCCAGTGCGTAAACACCGTTTGGCGTATGACGATCCCACTTCCGACGCCAGCCCTTTCTGCCTCCCCTCCCCTTCCGCTTCGCCAACTTGGACGCTAGGCGCCGTCCCTCCTCGGCTACTCGCGTCGGCGGAGGTGGACCGCAGACGAACGGTCACTGGAAATCGCCGTACGTCCTGGCTAACGTCTGCTTTCGTTTCCACTCTCCCCCGCCCCATCTTCTCATATCCTCGCTCCACCCTCCTAGTCCTGCACACCTCTCTTCTGCCCTCTTCACCGACCACGTCATACTTCACAAGCTCTCGCTTCAGGTCGTTCGACCCTTTTCTTTTCCCCTTCCATCGCCCATTTCTCACCCACAGCTCCTGGTCGAGCCTTTTTTCCCCTTCATCTCCGTGGCGACGCTTTTATCGTCTTTTCCTATCCCCGTCTTTTCACGTCCCCACACTGTCCTCTCCGACCTCACCTTCAAGGCGCTGGACGCATTCTATTCCACCTTGTCTCTGCCCACCTTCACGTCGTCTCTTCCACGACGTCACAGCGTCGCAGCTCTATACAGGTCGGCGATCCCCTTTCCTATTCCCGCCCATCTCGCCGTGTTGGGGAAGCCAGAGGAAGGTGGGTGTCGTGAGGCGCTCGTGAGCACCTGACGTTCGCGTTGGAGAGAACAACATGTCGTCCGTGTCGTCCATCGTCAGCGGCCTGTCCAGCCTATCCGACAGCGCGTCCGCCCGCTCCTCCCGCTCGTCGCGGTCGGACCGCAAAGGTTCGTACCGCATCGCACCACCCCTCGAATCTGTCAAGGTGACAGGCTTCGAAAAGGCGCACGGCAAGGTCGTCTATCCGTGCTTCGTCCAGCCTGCTGCGACCTTTTCGAGCAAGAGCGGCCGCACGCAGCCCGGTCAGCGCTATGTCGTCTACCGACGCTATGAGGACTTTCTCCAGCTCGACGAGATGCTCTACACCGCTCTTCCCCACATCAACGGCGGCGACGCGCCGAGGCTCAAGAACAAGTACAACATTGGGTTCTCGAGCAAGTCCAGCACCGTCGCCCGGCAGGAGGCGGTGGACAAGTGGGTGCGCAGGCTTTTCGACAAGGGGGGTAGGATCGTAGGCGAGGACAAGCTCGTGAGGGATTTTTTTGGAGTGTGGAAAGACGATGCCGGTCTCGCGGCGCGTTTCGCCGGCAGGGAGGACATCTCGCCATTCAACGACACAGCCGCAGCGGCGAGCCATCCTGCGGCGGCGGGCCTTCCTCCGCTGTCCATGACCGACTCTCACACTCGGCTACACAAACTACCCCCAGCGTGGAGGAATGACCTGTCTGAGGAGGATGCTAGGCCTAGGCCAAGTTTCTCACAGTCGAGCCTCTCTGTTCGCCCATCCATCGACCGCCCCGGTACCTCTCAAGGCTTTAATGCCGAGCCGGCCCCCTCTCGTCGACCGCCGTACCTCGACCACCACCGCACAACTAGCAGCACGTCCGCCGACATGAGCCGTGGCCCGCGCTTCTACAGCGTGCAGGAGCAACGCACGCGTCCCGTCCACTCGGACACTTTCCAAGGCCGTCGGTACACCGCCACCCCCAACCGGTCCAACCCCGAGCTGAGCCTCTCCTTCACGCCCGCGCCGCAGGACGCGCGGGTGCAGGGGGAGCATTACGATGACGAATGGCAGGACGGGCGGGAAAGCATGGAGAAGGTCGAGAGCCCCGTCCTATCCCATCGTCCCTCCCTCTCATTCGACGGGATGACGAGGGAGACACGCTCGGCGACGCTGAAGAAGGCGCCTCCAGGAGGCAGCGTTGGGGGAGGGTTCCGGAACCGCAAGGTCTCCGGATCGCTCACCGGTTTCCTCGGTCTTCACATTCACAAGAACTCGTCGACCGCCGATCTTCAGGCCGCCGCGGCGCGAGAACAGATGGCCGGGGAGATCCCACAGGCGATCATCGGCAGGCGTTCCCCGTTTAGAATGGACGCGGACATGGGACACGGGCCACCTGGGCCGGCCTTGGCGCGAGCGCACGGTCCTGCAACAACGGCGGCGCAACAACATGGCGTGTATTCGGCTTCTAGCCCTGAGCTGACGAGTAGCAGCTCTCCGGACCTCTCCAGCCCTAACGTCCCTTCTCCCGCGGGCCGTTCGGCGGCAGCGGCGACGGCAGCGGCGACGGCGGCGGCGACGGCGGAGAACAACAGGACGAATTGGAGCGATGCGTACGACGGTCTGGCCGACTCGCCGGAGGAGATGGTCGTTCCCTCTTCGGCCTATGGCGGTTTAAGAGAGAGAGGGAGCGAGTCCGAAGGCAGTGGGAGAAGACACGGGTACATTGGGGCGAGGTATGGAGAGCGTGTAGAGGATGAAGAGGGCGTGTATGTGGAGGTGCCTCATGTCGAGTTCCTCGCCTCGCCATCAGACGCGCTCACGAATCTGGCCCGCAGGGGCGCATCCGATCCTACCACGAGCACTCTAGGCTCCCTCAGTGCCGGCGCTGATGCCGCTGGAAAACGGGACTACAGCCCGTCGCCGGCACCCTCCCCGCGAGCTAGCTTGGCATCCGAACCCGAATCCAGCAGCCGGCCTAGTCATCACCGGCGCACCGACAGCTCTTCCAGCTCCGGCTCCGTCGGCTTCGGCTCTTCTTCTTTCAGCGACTCTGGATATGTCGGAGTGCCCTCCTCTCGTCAAGGCGGCAGGACGGGCTCCGGCCCCGCTCGACCCGTCCGTCCGCCCGGGTCCGGGTCCGGGCCGGTCGGCCATTATCGCGATTCAGGTTCGTCGACGACGCCGGGGCTCCGCGATGTGTGGGCAGGTGTGTACGAAGAGTCGCCTCGCGCCCAGGGGAAGCAGTACGGACGACCTTTCCAACCGTACAGCTCCAACTCCAACCGATCCGACTCGGCGCTCGGTGGCGGCGCCGGCGTCGGCGTCGGCTCCCTCGAAGGTTCACGGCAGAGGTCCGGCTCTATTTCTTCCATGTCCGACAACGGGGGCGGAGGAAGGCCACCTTACATGACCCACCATCGGTCCGACTCGAGTTCGAGCATCGACTCTGTCTCCACCTCGTACACTGTCTCCAGCCAAATGTCCGGCCAATTCGCCACGCGAAAGCAGCTCCTCCTCGCGCCGATGGCTTCTACCAAGCTCCAGTTTCCATCGTCCCGGTCTAATCATCAACAGGGCAACGGGCAGACGGCCCGAGCACTCGAGCTCGACTTCGCCAGCCCCACGCCGGATGAGATCTTGGACGATCCCGTGTACGAGCGCCAAGGGTCGAACCCACACGGGGCCGCCGGGGGTGAGGGCGGGCCGTTGCGCAGGTGCTATAGCAACGACAACCTGCTGGCCCACTCCACGCTACCCCCGCCGCGGCCAAAGTTTGAATCGACGCGCAACAGCAGCAACATTGTCCCCGCTCCTCCCGTCTTCGCCATCTTGCCCCGTACCCCAACTAGTCACAAGCTTTCCCACAGCGTCGACATCACCGCTTCATCTCAGTTGCGCAGGCCGTCCGAGCCCGCAGTTTTGCAAGCTTCGCAGCTCTCCGGAGACCTTGGTCAGCGGCGCAGACCCTCTGAACCGGCAGTGTCCCTCTCCGTGCCGGCGACGGCCATGAATAGGAGGGCTGTCTCGGACGAGCCACTTGCTCCTCTTTCTCCTCGTGCAGAGGCGACCCGCGGCTGTCGGACGCTTCCCCCCGCTCCCCCTCCGCCTCAACAGACGCTTCCGCCTGTGCCAGGGTCAACATCGGGTCCGGCAGCAGTGCGGTCACCGGACACTCGGAACGTTCGCTTGCCTGGCTCTGTGTCTAGGACGGCTTCTCCGCTGCCCCAGGTGGGACCGGAACGCGATGAACGACCCGACAGTGTCCCCGCAGACGTGCGCCATTCGGAGGATGGCGAGGAGGCCCAAGAGCAAGTAGTCACCGCGGTGGTCGCGGACACTCAGGGTTATTTCGGTGGAAGAGGGCCGGAGGTCGGCATCTCCTCGGGGACGAGCGGTGGTGGGTTGCAGGCGCCGCCGAAGGGCGGGATCAAGATCAAGGTGTTCAACAATTGCGACGAGCACATCATCGCCATCCGCGTCGATCCAGGCGATATCACTTTCCCTTCGCTCGTCGAGAAGATTAAGCGCAGGTTGGATACCAATTTAAAGTCGTCGGCTCAAAGCGGCGGCGGCGCGGGGCATGAGCAGCGGGCTGGGCAACGCTCCAAGCCCGGACGGACGCCGGATATGCCCATCAAGGGCCTCAGGGTGGTCAGAGTGGGAGACGGATCAGAGGCCAGGCAGTGGCACGGTAGAAGCATCAAAAATGAGAGAGACATGCAGGCTTGCTTCAGCGTCGCGAAGGACAAACTCATCCTTGAGGCTGCCTTCTAGTTCCGGTCGAGTGGCTGCTCCGTTCGCCGCCTCACCGCGTCGCTCGAGGTGTTCCGCAAGTCAAGATCTCCCAGGATGTTCACATCCAAAATCACTTTCCCTACCCATATGAACTCTTTTTCACGCTTTCGCTCCCCGTCTTCGCGGTTTTTCAGAGGGAGGAAGGAAGGGGGGGAAGGCTGATGCGGTTCGGACTGACGGTGGACGGCGGGGGTGGTCGTCGGGCGCTTGAAGCGGAGGACGGGGCGATGTCGGTGTCGGTGTCGGTCTCTCTATCGACGGCGGGGGGGGCGGAGGGAGGGCGTGGTGGGCGGCGACGATGGTGGTCGTGGTGGTCGTGGTGGTCGTGGTCAAGGTCACGGTCAAGATCGCCAGTGGCGGACGCGGAATCTGGCTCGCGGTCAGTCATGAGCGGGTGGTAGTCGAGGGCGGGGTCGACGGCGGCGGCGAGGACGTAGTCGTAGAGGGCACGGCCGTTGGGAGCGAGTTTGGGAGAGGGCGGTGGGAGTTGGGCTGGCTTGGAGTGCATGACGGGGGGGAGGGAAAGGGATGAGAAGGAGCAGGTTCGCTTAGCCCCGTTCCAGGGACGGAGGCCTTCTTATACATATCATATTCCAGTGGTGTTTCTCTTTCGCTTCTACTTTCCAGTCTCTTCGACGACCCTTCCATTTTCTCGTTTCCCTCGTCCTTTGCCCCTCCTTCCCATTCCGTTCTTCCTCTCGCATTCGCCCGCCGTGAGATCCCCGATAGGCACATTGTATTTTCTCGAGCACGCTTTCCAATCCAATCTGACGATTTACTCGAAACTGTACTCGGGCCCTATATCGAAGTCCAACCGGCTCTGAGGGGTCAAGACCTAGGAGGCCCTTCCTCGTATCATACGAGGGCAGCCCTTGCTCAGGTCAGATGGCTTCTGCCACTCGGAGATTGCTCATTAATTTTACCGATCAGATAAAAGAGTCAACTCCATCTCCCTTTCAGTTGATTAGATGTTGCTCCGGACCTCGTGTATATAAAGAGCCTCTCCTCACTCCCTTCCCTGAAGATCCCTCAGAATCCGAGATACTGCTGTCACCCCTCAGGTTCTCTCGTTGCTCTTGTGCATTTGCTATTCCCCTGCCTTCCTTGCCCTTGGTGGTCCCCCGACTCTGCCCTGCATTGCCTCCTGGTGTCCACCCTCCAGTCCTCCAGTCCTGTAACCCTGCTTCTTGTTTTCTTGTCCTCAACCTGAGCAAGAAGGATGGAAGAGGTTCCGAGCAACCCTCCATTCCGGTCTAGTTCTCCACCTCCGCCCTTCTTGACAGTCACTTAGGTTAGCATACCAGTTAAGGGCGGAGCCTCTGAGGCAGAGGGGAAGAAGGTGCAGAACTGCGCTGTCTCTCCATTTCAGGGTATGCGATCGGATCAGGGAATGCGCCACGATAAAACAAGGAGCATGCCAAGCGCACGACGAGAATAGCAAGCAGTCGGACAGACCGAAAGGAGATGATACGGAACAGATCAAGGGGCCGATCCGACCTCCCCTGCGCCTGCCTCGGCTGCAAACACCCTCACTCTGAGGGGTTCGGTGCTGACCTGGACCACCCTTTCGCCCTCTGCTTCGGCTCCTTCTTCTGCCGCTTTTCCACTGGAGCTCTCGTCCGCCTTGCCCGGCCGTCGAGCACCTTCCCGTACTTCTTCCACAGCGCTGGCGAACTCGTAGTCACCCTCGGCCAGGAAGCAGATTCGAGTGACTGCCGTGCCTTCATCACCGATGGCCAGAGGCCAGGGCTGAAGAGGGGAAGAGAGCGACCCAGAGACGATCAAATGCGAGGAGATAAAAGGGTCTGGCTGAGGCGGTGCCAAAGAGGTGTTCATGGACGAAGAGGCTTGAGAAGAGGAAGGAAGTGCTTGTAGACGGTGAAGCAGCTTCAGAGGTCGAGCTGCCGGACAAACGAAAGATACCGTTGCCAGACTCAGCAAACGGTCATCGAAAGTGCAAAGCGGCTCATGAAGTTGGCAGGAAAAATCTGCGGAAAACTTACGACCTCGATTAACCACCCTGGTGAACACTTCGACAAACTCTTCAGCTTGGACGATGTATGCGCGTCCCAGCGATTCTTTCGAGGCCAGTTCTTCAGATTCTTGCACCACAGACGACGTCGCCGAGACCGCCGTACTCGGCCGAAGTGACAATGTGATGGACAGATCGTCCTCTTGTAAGACATGGAGCATCGGTTTCGACAAGGTCAAGGACCTCAACGTGAACGTGCCCGTTCGACCGGTATGCGGCTGAGCATGAGCAGCGAAAGCGAGGGTAGAATTTAGTTGTCTCTGGAACAAGACGAGCTCCCAACGAATCAAACAACTACGGCCTGCTCTCACCTCTTTCCAACTCGCCCGAAGCCTTTTAGGCAGCTCCTCCCTGTACCAGAACAACTTCCGCGCGTCTCTTTCCTCCATCCGGCTCCGTTTCTCCTTCGCTACGACAAATTGCCGCTCGGTCAACGCCGGCACCGGCTCGCCGGTAACTTCATCGTCCAGCCTGAACCTTCGTAACGGCACCAGAAAACGCAAGGTCGCTCCTGGCGGTATCGTACGAGTAGTCATGAATGGTGCATCTGGGTCTGTCGCAAACGACGTCCAATAAAGTCAAGGAGATAATTACTCAGTTCCTCGGGGCGAATGAAGACGACTAGCAGGCCAGGAGAAACGGGTCAGGAGAGGCACTTACCATCAATACGCTCGAAGGTGACTTCGAAAGGCGAGCCATAAACATTGCGCATATCCGCAACGAGCAGACAGTATCCGTCGTCGCTTTTCTCTGCAAGGGCTGTTGACAGAGACGCATCCGCATCTGAGACCCCGTGACCGTATCGAGCACTTTCAGAACACAAGTTTCGCGCTGTTGAGCGATTCAGGGGAAGAATATCAAAGGATTGAATGTCGAGGATCTGATGGACGGACAAAGTGACGGGAATGAGGAGTTGACGGGTGTAGAAGAGCGAAGGCTGTGCGAGGCCTGGGCGGTTCACGAGTGCATAGTCGACCTGGATTGTGCCAGTGGCGCTGAGGTACCCCAAAGACAGAGACGTAAGAAGCGAATCACCAATCATGACACCGGTATCGCAACCCACCAGTCGAGCTTGCCCAAGCATCGGACCTTCAGCACGACACTAGAATGCGCAGGGATTTGGATCCGGTTGGTGGCCTTGTCGTGAGTAAAGACTGGTCGATGGATGAGGTCGTATTCGAGTTCGTAGACGTCTAACGGGCTTAAATCGCCGTCGTCCAACGCGAGCTGCGTAGCCTCGGTGAGCGAGTCTTGGAAAGAGACCTTGACAAAGTCGATAGGAAAAGGAGACGTGTTCTCCAGCTTGATGCGAATTGATGTCCTGCGTCCACAAGTCGTCATCAGCCATGAGGTAGATCAGATTGGCGTGTAATTCTCAGGCCCTACTCACCGCTCCCCATCGAATAGCATTAGCGCGCCGTGCATGAGCGTAGATGAGTCGACCCGAAGAAGTGGTTGCTCCGGAACCACGGTGCATTCAAGGAACTCGTCCGGAACGGGAACCGACTTCCGAGACGAGCCCCTCTTGCTGTGCGAAGGGGCATCTTCGCTCGTGGGTACATCCAGGCCCCAACGCTTCAGCCGTAGAGATTGGTCATTGGCCTCGTCGAGCTTGATCGCTCGCTCTTTCGACTTAGCCTCCGTCTCGATCGGGACGAGAAATTCGCGCTCCGACGAGCAAGAAAGTCGCGCTTTGCATCCCCGAATAACCACCGTCCCAGTCTCGGTGGGGACACCGGTGACCCGAACAGGATGAAACGAGTTGGGCGGGATAGTCGCGGAGACGGTGTGAGATGTGAAAGCAGCACCAGTCGTGCTGGCGGAAAAAAAGGACCCGATCATTGTTGAATGAGACACAAAGCGGGAGAGACTCAAGTTGTCGAAAGAAGAACGCTTACCTCAGCTGTATGCTATCGAAATCTAGTGGAATCGACAGAGGGTTAACGAACGTCACCGTGACCTCAGCGAGCTCGTTTTGAATAAGTATTGTCTGTGACCAAAGCAAACACGTTCCTGTAAGACGTACGGCTGAAGGCTTGGCTGATAAGACCATTCGAAGATACCCACCTTGGAGGCTATTTTCCCCTTAAACCGAGGGTTGTAAAGTAACGGATCTGTTCTACTGGCGAGCTCAGAAACTCGGCCATCGGGAGCTACATCTGAAAGGGCTTGTTCATAAGGATACTTGTTCGGCGGCAATCTGCTCAATTAAGGGAAGACTTTGAACATGCAGAGCTTCTACGACGGACGGTTTCACCATATCACGTATACTCACGGTGAGACCTCAATGCCGAGAATCGGCTTGGACGGGCCGTAGTAATCCAACTCGATGGAGCCTGTGCTCCGTCGCCTAGCCATAGCTAAAATTCGCATGGCGCCAGAGACGAGTCGAAACTGGTCCTCTGCCTTCAGGAACGCGAAGTGCTCGCGAACGAGGTATATGACGAATTTTAGGACGAAGGTGTAGTCTGCGGACAAGATTCATAACATATCAATCAGGCTGTGCATGAACTGTCATCGCAAGGTCTCAATGATGGCCATTTTTACCTGAGAGCTGTTCGGCAACGGCGACTGCCTCCTCCAAAAATCGGACTTGGAGATCCGCCCAGCCAAACCTAGGTGGAAGAATGTCAGGGGGCCTTGCGGCAGGCTCGGCAAGATCAACCTTTCTGGCCCTTTCATCGTCCACAGACATGCCGTAAGCCTTGAAGCAGGTCCTGATCATGTCCAGTATGCTTTCGTTGCCATTCAGCTTTGCTTGCTCTTGCAAGACTAACATGCCCGCCGGACCAGTCTTGTTCTTCTTGGGAGTCGCGTCTCCAGAGCCGGGTATGGCGGCTGAATTGGTGCCGCTCGACGGGCGGTTGCGGATCAGCAGTTGCGTGACGGTAAATGAAAGCTGTCGGAGGAAGAAGGCCTCCCGCCTCTTGAAACCGATGCACCCGTAGACGTTCGCGATACTGGAAAGAATGCGGACCTGGTCTGGCGCTCGCAAGGCGGAAAACGAGGGGTTGTATGCCTGAGCGGCGGAGTCGGCTATTTCCGTCCGCGGTACGCCTGTTCGTGCTGACAGCTTCACGAGCGTGTACAGGTCCGGTACTCCGTCGGCGAAAGGTGGCGGTCGACCACCGTAAAGAAGAAAGTCGAATGTCGCAGTCGTCCAGCCAGGACATGACCAGACTGCAAGGAGAAGGTGGGAAAGCGCAATGCAAGCCTCTGAGTGCAGAAGTGGATGGGTGTGTTCTGCATGGACCTGCGACTCGTCAAGAGGCGCGAGAGACTTGCTGTAGACAGAGACAGCTTGCATATAGATATCCACAATGTCTCTCCAGGTGTCACTGATCGTGACTTCTTCTTTCTTATCCTTGGAAGGGACAGTCGGTGCCGAACTTCCATGCCGCTGAGTATCGAAAACAGCAAGTGTGAGTGGAACGTAGAATCACACCAAAACGGCTCTTTGTCTGGCGCCCACAGCGAACGCACCTGGCTCTTGATGCCTTGTTCTAGCTGAAATTGCCTCTCCACCAGCACTCGTGCCACTGCAAGACCTTCCAGCGCGGAGGCATACCATGGCGCATTGAAGCCCCCGGCGATTGCCTTCTCCCTGGGCATGAAAGAGATGGACGTCTCGTAGCTGCAAAATGGGTTCGATTCATTAAACTGAGGAAAGGGCCTGTATGAATAAATAAAAAAGCTCGGCTCACCTGGAAATGGCATCGCTCAGTCTTCCACTTAGCAAGTGCGCATCCGCGAGCACTTTCAGATGCCGCCCGTTGCCCATGACGGGAGGCGGCGCATTAGCTCGACCTTTCTTGTTCGCAGAAGTTGAGGCGGAAGAGGCCGACGGTGTTGCACCAGTGGATGTGACTGAGTCTCCGGAGCCCGAGCGGCTCAGCTGGTGTGGTGGAATGCTAAACCGTTTCGAGCTGGAAAGAAGCGGAGGGGAGAAGGCCTCTGGGGGAGCGACGGACATGTCGAGGGATGGGCGAGGTGTAGACATAGGAGTGTTCTCGAGCGAAGTAACCTAAAAGTATGAAAGGAAAGAGTATGAGCAGGGCCATCAGATCCCCGAGCAATGTAGAATGCGAGCGTTGTCCACTTACGTAGGCATGCAAGCCCTCAATGACACTGCCAACCATATCTCCCAGCAACGTGGAAAGATACATTTTCGGATCCCCGTGTTTGGGAATAACCACCAAACCCGCCTCCGGCTTGCCGGAAGCTCCTCCTCCCGATCCATTTGCCTCCTCTGGTTGATCCGCGGCGGACTGCTCGACGGCATAGCATCGATGCACCAGAGCGTGGGGGTGAGCGAGTCGAAGCGCCTCCGAAACGCCATTGAAAGTGCTCGCATTTGCCGGAGGAGAGCAGTCTGCTATGCCGAGCACGGCGAGCACCTGACGGTGGAGGCTGAAGGGGGAGAGGAAAGAGTGGGACTTGTCGTACGAGTTGACGTAGTGGACCAGCACTTCGCCGCGGGCTTGCAAAGCGGCTGAGGCATGGTGTGGCGATGGGGTTGTGAGCTCCATGTCTCCAATCTCGCCTTGCGCATCTCGAGCTCTCTCTTCTCTTTCTCCCTTCTCTTCTACACTCACATTGGTCTCGCGAACTCGTCGGCAAATCGCTGAGGTTGAAGCTGGAAAACCGTCGGACAAGCTCCGCCCAGCGATCGAACTTTGCCCGGGAGATGTCGCCGATGGGGATGAGCAGAACGCGGATCTTTGCCGGACTGGCAAATGTCAAGGCGTCCATGACTGCTAGATCCAATCTCGGCCCCCGGGCGCTCGCGAGGGGTAATGGGGTTTGAGCAAGTCGTGACTTCGCAAGTCGTCTCATCTGAATTCGTCTGGCGCGACGTCGTCGCCGACGCGGACCCGACTGCGGAAGGTGAGGCACAGGCCGCGCGCACGGACGGCACGCAAGACTCGGCTTGGAGAACGACGACGACGAACGACGACGACCATCATTTACATCGCCCGGACATGCTGCCGCTGCGAGCGGCGCCCTCGGCATTTTGCCTTCTCGTCGTGCTGCTCGTCCTCGGCTTGTCCCAGCTCGCGACCTCGGCCGACGTTTCTTCGGGCCCGGTTTCCAGCGAGCAGTTCCATGAGGAGCTCTCCCTCCGGAGCTTGCCAGACGGCAAGATTCAGACGAGGTTCGAGTTTGTCATCGACGCTGCTTCACCAAGTGGGCAAGATGACGGAGCAGGAGGCTTGGGCAAAGTTGGTGAGAGCTAACGAATGCGCATATTCGCAACCTTCAACCGGATGGACCGCCGGAGCCTCATAGCGTTTCTTTACCTGTTCGTCTAGCCCACTACACGCTGCTTCCTCGGACGCTCACTCAGATCTTGAGGGCGCATTTTGTCTCTGAGCTTCATTTGACATTTACCGCTGGGAGATGGGACTACCTCAGATGGGGCTACCCAGCCGAAGACGGAACGGCGTCCGGCGTAGAGCTCCTGGCGTGGCTCGAGGACGGCGGCACAAAAACGTGTGTCCAGTCAGTTTCCCGTCTCAGCTTTGAATACACCACTCACCATGGGGCTTCCCCTTTTTGTGTTCTTCTCAGGGTCAAGCAACGATGGCGAGGCTTGACCAACTCGTTGGCCGGCCTCTTCTGCGCGTCTCTAAATGCCATTGACAATACGAAGACGACTATGCCAACCGCTGGCTTCCATCCGCAAGCTAATATATCGGACGGTGGGCCACTTGTCCTATTCTAATCTGTTTGGAGAAGAATGTCGTGGTTGATTTCTGTGACCTTATTTTCTTCTCGCCAGACCGACCTAAAACGCTTTTGCACGCGTTTCTTCCTTCTGAGACTGTTTGCACGGAGAACCTCACGCCTTTCCTCAAGCTCTTGCCTTGCAAACACGCTTCAGGCCTTGCGAGCCTAATGAACGCCCACAAGCTCTTTAGCGCTGATTACCATGGCATGGGCATTCACTTCTTTGAGAACGATTCCGGCGATGTCAGGGTTAAACTGGCTTTCGAGGCCGTTTTCGATCCCATCAGACAAACGCGAGGCAGGCGAGGTGAGTTATCTTGATCGGTCTATCTGTCCTTTTACTCAACATGCTCTCTCAGGTAGATGCTCACGAATATATCGCGACCCAACTATAGATTGGTCCTTCGAATCTCTTTTCGATCGTCAACTAATTCGTGCCTGCCCCATCGCGACAAGCTCCCAAGTTCGTGTTGGCACACCGCAGCCCCAATGGCCGGACGAGGTGCCACAATGGACGATCGGAAGCAACCGTGAAACGCTCGTGGAGCGACCGGAAGCTGGGGAGGATGTCATTTTCAATAGCACCTCGCGTGAGTGAGGGTGAAGAACAACTGCGAGGGGATCGCAGAGCGCCCGTGCCACTAACATCCTACTGGACTTCATACTTTCAGTGGACCGATACGATCAGAAGCTAGATGTCAACATGCGATGGCCTAGCGAACATGGTTTCGACTTTCGTGAGTCATGTCTTTTGCACTCGTAGCCAAGTGCATTGAGCAACTTCCCCAGACATGTTTGCCGTTTGGTCTCCATTCGCAGCCTCGCAATTTCCCGAGCCACCTCTTTGGGCTCGACGGGCACTGACCGGCTTCGGCCAGGAGCGCGGCAAGGTTGAGGTGGACATTCGAAACGCCGGTGAAGAGGAGCGAAACGTCTCTTATCTCGAAGAGCTCCCGTGGCTGGTGAAACCTTATCTGCACACTTTGGAGATCAAGCTGAATGACGAGGACCGGGGTGAGCTGCCGACCCTTACCTGACCTACACTATGCGGTCGTCATCGTTTCCTTTCCGCTGAGACTATCGTGCCCAAGCTTGTTGTGCTGAGACAACTTTTGCCCCATTGCCGTCACGAACATAGACGACCTCCTCCTCGACCTTCATTACGAGCCGCCCGTGACTCGCTCTCGACCGATGCTCCTAGAAGCAACCCTACACCTGCCGCCACGCTCCACGGTGCGAGTGAGGTTCGACTTTGACAAGGCTTTCCTGAGGTATACCGAGCACCCTCCCGACGCGCACCGAGGGTTTGATCTGCCGCCTGCCGTGATTATTCCTCTACCACCATCCTCATCCGAAGATGTCAGTGAGCGGCCTCGATCTGCAACGTTCAAAACCAACTTTGTTGACGTGGACGTCCCGAGGATTTTTACCACCACCGCTCTACTCGAGCTTGCCGTGCCGGACTTCAGCATGCCGTACAATGTCATCATCCTCTCCAGCACCATCCTTGCCCTCTTCTTTGGGTCCGTTTTCAACATGTGAGTGACCTGATCCTTGACTGCGATCATCTGGTACTGGTAATGCTGGGGTTCGGTCTTCGTTGACACCTACACCTTTTAACGTTTGTTTCGTTGTCTTTGGCCGGCTATATCACGGACAGGCTAATACGGCGTTTTGTCACCATCAGACTGTAATAGAATTATAGGTACAATCCACTCCACGCGGGGCAAGCGGCGAGAAGTAGGGCATTACATGGCCATAGATTCGTGGGGTGTCATCGCACGTGAATTGGGTTTTGCAAGGCCACACGATGCGCATGCTCGCCACTGGTAGAGCAGACGGGGTCTCTGCGGCGTGATACCTTATCCCCTTCTACAAATATGCCAACGTCGACGTCTATTGGTGCGCGACGCAAAGGCAACGTCTGAATCCTCCGCCACGACCTCGTACCCGGGAGATGAATTGAGACCGTTAAGAGGTCAGGATGAGGTGCAGAAAGCGGAACGCGTCGGTGTCTGCCAGACTCGTTCCTTGCCCAGGCCCGAGGATGTCTCCGAGAAACACGATCCAGTTCGCCTAACGTCGATGCCGTTGACTTCTTAGCGCTAAGGCCGTGTCTGCAGTGGCCACCATGGTTGATGATGATGCCAGCGAGTGTCGTTGTCATGATCATCGTCCTCCTGGCCAACTTAACGCTGAACGCCCATCACTCCGGCGCGCATCTTACGGAGCATGGCACGTTTGCCAAAATCCTTGGACCCGTTAATGTAGAATATAGACATGTTATTGTAGGATATGAACACGTTATTGTAGGATATGGACACATTACTGTAGAATATAGACACGTTACTGTAGGATATAGACACGTTATTGTAGAATATGGACACGTTATTGTAGAATATGGATACCTCTCTGCAGTCTTTGACGGCCTGAATGATAATTAAGGATGCGCAAATGTCAATATCGATCACCATAATGTCATTCTTGATGGCAAAGAATGTAGAAGTCAAACAGCCCAATAGTCCATCTTGCTTTTGTCGGCTCCATCCATCCGTCCATCCATCCGTCCATCCCTCTACCACCCCTCGCCTCTCGGTCCCAACGCGAGTGACGAAGAGGAGCGGGATCGAGCGTGTACTTTCCTCTTTCTTTTTACCCTTATCTTCTCTGTTCGTTTCTTCGTGTCCATACGTATTCAATCCTTTCTGACTCGAAGCACGTTTTCGATCCGACAGTCGCTTCGAAGGACGACATGGTACGATACGCGATTAGTGGCACCCTGTTTGTTTTACGCCGACTGCTCTACATGTAGACTACCAGTCGGCCGTGTACCGCATGTGGAAGACGCTTGCGTTCGACGGTATATCGCATCGTGCTGCGCTGTGCTTGGCTCTGAAGGTCGGCCGTGTGTTTGTTGGTCCGAGATGAATCAGAAGGCATTGCAGGAAAACCATTCGGACAGGCAAGATGAACATTCGACAACTCAAGATTAATGTTTGGGTAAACAAGATGAATGTTTGACAACTCATGATTAATGTTTGGGTAAACTATATTTATGTTTGGGTAAACAAGATGTATGTTGGCTAAACAAGATTAATGTTTGGGTAAGTATGATTTACAGACGTCGTTATGTCAATAGTACTAGGGACGCACATCTTATCGTCGTAGTGCTGCGGCGATCTTCATACTCGTCGTCCGTCCCGGCTTCGCTCCTCGTCGCAGACAGCCGCCAACAGTGCTTAGACGGAGGGCGGTGAGAGAGCTTCCATCAACGTATTGTGGACGGTCACCTATTTGCCTATTTTACGAGGCTCCTGACCCTTTTAGGGGGCTTCTGTCCTTCTGGGTCGGCGTCTCCTCGTCTCCTCTTTCCGCATTCTTCCCCAGCAAGAACGCGTCATTTGATTGCACCACAACTCGCCAGCATCGGCCTTCGTCTGCATGGAAATGACCCTACTGGCCTGGCCTTTCCTGCTCACCGCACCTCCCTTCTTGGCTCTCTCTTCGGCGTCTTTCCTCAACCCCGTGTACGGCTCCGCCGGGCCTTCGCTCTCCCACACCGCCCTCCTCCTTCTCTTCTCGCCCTTGGTGGCAGCGTCCATTCGCGTTTCCCGTCGTGCAGGCGCGCGATCCAATCGTATTTCTCGAGCGTTGCTTGGCCCTTTGCGCGCAGATGTTGCGCTGCAGTGGATTGGCCTGCTCGGCATCGCCGCTCCCGCGCTGCTCAGCCCCGCGACGAACCGTCTAGTCGACCCCGTCCTCGACGCGCTCGGAAGGTGGGGTGTTTTTGAAGAGCGAGCGCACGTAGGCTCGGCGGAAGTGGTGGTTGCACCCGCATTGGTCCAAGCTCTTGTTATTGGGCTCGCATTTTGGATCGCCGGCAGGGCGCTCCTGCCCCCCCTGGTCAGCGCCTTGATCCCATCAGCAGCCCGGGGCGCTAAGCGTGGCGGTTACCTCCTCGCCTTGACGATCTACGCCGCCCTGGTGCAGGTTTCCAGCCCTTTGACGAGCGTGCTGTCCCACCTGTCCCTCTTCGACACGCGCTTGCCCGTTCCTGGCGGCTCTCTTGTGCGCATCGACTTCGAGCAGCCCGAGCGATCAGCCGATATGCTCCACTCGGTCGTAGCTTTGAACCTCTCCTTTGACCCTTTCGGCACCGAGCTGCCCGACGACTGGTGCCCCTTCGAAGCTTGGGTACAATCTCACACCTTAGCCCGCGCTGGGGATGGCAGGTTGGCCTGTGATCCGGCCCAGTTGGGATGGAGGCAGGCTTGGAGTTGCTACAGCCGAGGACGGTGCGGAAGGCTTGTCATGGTCGGCCTCCTCCTCCTGCTGGTTGGCGCTGCCATCACTCTGCTAGAGAAGGTCGCAAGCGGGGCTCGAGACGAGTATCTACGCCCGAAGCGAGGGTCTGAAGATGACGACCGTCTACATGGCTCCCATCCCCCCTCGAAGGAATCTCGTAAGCGCGAGTCCCGGGAGAGACGCATTTCAACCAGATCCAAGCCTACGGCCGGCCCTTCGTCATTCCAAAGCTCATCAAATGAACGGCTACGACGCCCCACTCCACCTGAGCATCGCCGAAACCGCAGCGGTCCCGACCTGTGCTGGGCCTTCGCCCGTCTCCTCTTAGCTCCTTGCCTGTTTCTGTTTGCAACGACCCATGCCCCGGGATGCTCGATACCTCCGCCATTGTTGCGACGCGCGTTTTTTCAAAACACCACCTCCGCGAGCAACTTAACCTGCCCTGGCTGTGAAGACATCAGTGGCTGGACGTCCATCGCCTCCATACCGGGTTCCAATACGGGCGCGCTCTCCGTCCTCTCCTACTATCCCAATGCGCTCCGTAAACGCTCGGGGGTGCGAATGGCGTCGTCGTCGTCAGAAAAGAGTCGAGACTTTCTTTTGCAGGCCATACCCTTTCCCCTTCGTCTATTGCGGGCCGATCATAGCCTCCTGGGAGGGCTTTGGATGCGGGCTGGCAGGGATATCTTTGTGGGGGAGGTGGAATCGGAGGAGGAGGAGCGAAGACGAGTGGAAGAGTCTCTCGAGGTGCAGGAGAGCGTATACAGCAATTTCCATTGGTGATATGGTCTTGCTTGCGTTCATGCGCCGTATCAGCGTGTTTGTGATCTGACTCATGTCATATCCTCTTC
Organism: Peribolospora kevripleyi; assembly: GCA_029717575.1. Taxonomy (NCBI): domain Eukaryota; kingdom Fungi; phylum Basidiomycota; class Peribolosporomycetes; order Peribolosporales; family Peribolosporaceae; genus Peribolospora; species Peribolospora kevripleyi. The sequence continues at coordinate 28,629 of JAMDHV010000148.1, forward strand.
TCTTTTCCGTTTACTTTTCAGGCTTGAAGGTCTTCGATTGGTAGAGCGAGACGGTGGATTTGGGAATGACGACGGAAGCGTTTCGAGCCAGAAGCCGGGGGAGGGTTCGGTTCGAGCGGAGCGACGAGAGAAAGTCTTCATCATGTGAGTGGCCCACGTTTCGAGCGTCCTGCTAACGTCGGACGTATTGAGAGGCACAAGATCCAATTTCTCGCCGCGGGCTGACATCCAGCCTTTTGTGCCACAGTGGCCTGGGTGCGGGAATTGTGTCAAGCGCCTTCTCCTCGCTCAGTTCACGGCCCCATGTCACAGCGGCCGAACTCGACCCCGGAGTGTACGTGCTGGGCCGTAGGTTCTTCGGCCTGAAGAGGCCGGATGTGCTCTGGATTGGGGACGGTAGGGAGGCGTTGAGGAAGGAGACGAAGACGTTGCAGGGCGATCAATCGACAGAGGGCGAAGAAGGCAGCTTCGATTTCATCGTTCGTGAGTTCGACGTTGAGGCGTAACTGGATGAGGGCGTCTCAAACGTTCCGCGTTTTCTGGCAGACGACGTCTTCTCTGGGACGCTTCCAGAGCCCATGTTTACACTTGAGGTTTGGCAAGAAGTACGGAAGGCGTTGAGGAACGATGGAGTCCTGGCGGTGGTATGTTTTCTCGAGTCTCTCCGCCTCGTTTCACATTCCAGTCTGTCGCTGAGCTGGACGTCTTCCCTGGATATGTCGCAGAATTTCGTTCTCACACCTTTCTCGCCTGCGTCCCGCATCTTGCTGCGCACTCTGCTGCGAGTCTTCGACGAGGAGAACTGCGCAGCCTTTGTGGAAAGGCAGGGAGGCGGGAGCGGAGGAGAAGGAGAATGGTGGTGGAAATTGGAACCGCAACCGACGAACGTTGTGAGGAAGCGACGAGCGTTTTGTCTGCGTAGCTCGTGGCTTTATCCGTTCATTTTGCCTAACCCCCTTCGTTCATGTGACGGGTCGCAGGTTGTCTTCTGTTCCCCGTCACGGGCTATACGCCTTCGACCTTACGTGCGGTCTGCAAGATCTCGTAACCCGACGCGAGATCATCACCTCGCCGAGCTCCCGTCTCTTCGGGTCCCCCTCGCTGCGCTCCTCTCACTGAGGACGAGCGACAGGGAGGCGGCGGGAAGTGGGGACGAGCAGGTCTTGCTCCGAGACGGCGTCGGGGCACGATGTATATCAGACATGATGCGTCCGGCCGCTCTGGAGCATTGGCGCACCATGAGAGGCGTCCTCCCGCGTCGGGTGTGGGAGGCATGGTGACCGATTCTCGACGCTCCTGTAGCTGCCATGGCGAGACGTCCTGGTTCCCCCCTCTCCTTATAGAATCTTACGTTCGATACTCTTGACGACGTTATCCCTTCAGATCTCAGCGTCGCACCTTCACCTCTCCCGTCCTGGCACGCTCGCTCACGTTCGCGGACGCATTTTATTGCTCGGCTCATGTACAAGCACAGCACAAGACTAGCTGCCTCGGGACGGTGAGACGAGCGTTGGTGAGGAGCGCAGACAAGGGGTTATATCTGGAATGCAAGTGTCGTTGGACGGAAAAAAAATGTGCTGAGAAGCCAGAGAATGGCATCGAGCGCGTGTCCATCATTCACGACGTACGCACATCCTGAGAACACGTCCTTCCTCCGTCCGAGGCTTGACTCTCGACCTTACATAACACCGTTAGAGTGCCTAACACTATTGGCAAAACGACGTCTGCAAAACATATTTACCCAAACATTAATCTTGTTTATTCGAACATAAATCATGTTTACCTCAACATAAATCTTATTTACCCAAACATTAATCTTGAGTTGTCAAACATTCATCTTGTTTACCCAAATATTAATCTTGAGTTGTCGAACGTTCATCTTGCCTGTCCGAATGGTTTTCCTGCAACGCCTTCTGATTCATCTCGGACTAACAAACACACGGCCGACCTTCAGAGCCAAGCACAGCGCAGCACGATGCGATATACCGTCGAACGCAAGCGTCTTCCCGAAGCGACGGTTACACCGTGTCGGATCGAAAACGTGCTTCGAGTCAGAAAGGATTGAATACGTATGGACACAAAGAAACGACAGAGAAGATAAGGGTAAAAAGGAAGGGGAAAGTACACGCTCGATCCCGCTCCTCTTCGTCACTCGCGTTGGGACCGTTTGACTTCTACATTCTTTGCCATCAAGAATGACATTATGGTGATCGATATTGACATTTGCGCATCCTTAATTATCATTCAGGCCGTCAAAGACTGCAGAGAGGTATCCATATTCTACAATAACGTGTCCATATTCTACAATAACGTGTCTATATTCTACATTAAAGTGTCCATATTCTACATTAACGTGTCCATATTCTACAATAACGAGTACAAGAATTCTTCGGAGGCTCATACCGTGCTCTGTTACCGGGACGGTAGCGATCACGTGCACCTCGACGTCGATCAGTCGAACGAGAACAAGTCCGGGTCGAGACGAGATGGTCGGCCATTCCAGTTGACGGCGATTGCAAGTCCTTCTTCAACTTTTTCCTCCCCCCTTCATAGACTACTCAAAATCAGAACGCAGCTCTAGTTCGCATTGGAGATGACACAGGCGTCTTCTCTGGAAGATCACAGGCAAGCTCTCCTCGAACGTCTCGCCGCTCGGTACCCCGGACGGCGACGACAGATGGAGACCTTGCTCCATCTTTGCTACGATGTGAGGTCTTCCGACATGCTGTATGTCCCTACAGAGACGCTCGACGACATGGGATCGTTCCAAGATGGACTGACTGGCTGAATCCCACCAACCGCTGGCCTTATTTTGCACCACTCACTCATCGCCCCGGACAGCCCTCGCAACTAGCTCCTCCATCCATCTTCATCCAAGACGCTCACACCCCCGCCCTCACATCCTCCCTCCTCCGCGACCTTCTATCTTCCCTTCCTCCCTCTTCAACCTCGATTTTGCCTTCCCAAGCGAATTCACACCGCCGCTCTTCATCTGTCTACGTCTCGGTCTCACCCGCAACATGCCCCAATCCACGCGTTTTCTACGACCGCATCCTTCGCGGTCTTTCCCCGTCCTTCTCACACTCGGGCGACGGGGACGAGGACGACGAGGATGATGGTGTAAGTGGTGGTGAGAAGGGAAAGGGGAAAGGCAGGGACGATAGCCTCGATGCCTTCCTGCAAGGTTTAAGGGATCTGGCCAACTCGCGCAATGAAAGCGCTGCTCATGCCGACGGACACGGCGGAGCATCTTCTTCCTCCTCTCTCCCGTCGAGAGAGAATCAAACCGATGCGCTCAAGTCGTTGCCGACCACCTGCGATCGGTTCACCAAAATCATCGTCGTGGAAGACGCTGAGCGAATGAGGGAAGGCGTTTGGTCGACGACGTGGGATGCCCTCTTGAGGATCGGCGAGCTCGTGAGTCGACCTAGGACGCCGTCTATTTGGAAATCAGATGGCTATCAGTGCTATTCATTGATAGCGAACTGACTCCTTTGCCCCTTCTAAATACGAACACGCGGAACCCAAGACGTCGATGGCGTACACTACCATATTCCTATCTCCAGTGTTGTGGCATAAATTCAGGACCTCCACTGGAACGCAGGCCGATCCGATTCTTATGTATATGCCCAAGTTGGGCCGGCAAGGTGCGTAAAAGGGGCGGCGGGGAGAGACCTAGGCAACCTGCGTCTCTGGTCTGAATATTGCGAACGCTGAGACGCCCATGTCGGTCCCCGTGGGTTCGGTCCCGCTCATACCTCTGACGACGATTCTGCCAGACATTATATCCCACCTCGGCCTTTCCTACCGCCCTCGCCCTTCTCCCCTTGAAAACGGTGACGACCGACCGGCTCCCCCGGATCTCAAACCGGTGCACACGGCCTTTTGCGCACTCGTACACGATACTTTCTCCTCGAGGGTGTGCGGACTGTACGAGCTCACCTACCTTGCATCCGTGCTTTGGCCGGAGTTTGTCGCGCCCGTCAAGGAGGGAAGAGGTGAGTTGTGAGCAGAGGACCGGTCCTGGTATCGATTTGAAGCGCGGGGCGGCTTGCTCGCTTCGTTCGTTTGCTCGACCCGTTTACGGACGGGAGAACGTCCAACGCCCCATATACTTTCATGTCTGTGTGCGCATGCTTATCACACCTGTCCTACTTCTTCTCAGTGCCACCGACCGACATAGCCCAACTCAAGGCTCTCTCCTCGGGCACTTTCCGCTCCGCACTCGATACGGTCTATCCCAGGCAGAGGTGGGGTGTCGAGTGGCTTCGGGACGTGAGGCGGAAGGAGCTCGAAGGAAGGGAGGTCGAGGTGGTCAAGGACGGAGTGTGTGGGCTTGGAACAGGTGAGCGACGCGGTCTGCTTTTCTGCATCGTCCGTCCTGTCCACCGTTTCGCTCACTCACGTCATGACGATTAGGCCGCCCACGCCAACCGACTGAACCGCCCACACCCACGGCCACCCTCGTCCTCCCATCGATCTCTAAATACATCTTGATTGCCTCCTTCCTTGCCTCGTACAACCCCAGTCGACTAGACAAGCGCTACTTTTTGCGGGAGGAAGCTTTGGAGGGTCGGAGGAAGAGGAAGCGCGGAGGAGGGAGAGTGATGGCGGGTGGCGGTGGGAAGAGGGGTAAGGGAGAGGAAGGAGACGGCGAGAGCTTGGTGAGTTGCAGCGCATGGGGCAGACAAGCGTCTCGGTGCCTTCTCCCCTTTTCGTCGTCGCCTTACTGATCCGACGGCCCCACGCGGCGTGATCAGGACCGACAACAACTGCTCGGACCCCGTCCTTTCCCTCTGGAGCGCATGCTTGCCATCTTTCAAGCCATTCGAGCCGAGTCCGACAAAGTCGACGTTGACGTCAGTGGGGACAGAGTTGAGAGAGAAGGAGCTGACTTACAAGACGCCATGGTGCGAAAGGAGGAGGGGATGGAGGTGGCTGAGGAGGAGGCGCAGAGCTTGGCAGTGTGGAATCAGGTGGGTAACCGTCCCCCGTCGTTAGGTATTTGGCTTGTTGAGCGTGAAGGTAGACCGTTCTCTCGTCTCCCTCCCTCCTCTCCCCATGGGCAAACGCTCCCTCCCAGATCAACGCGCTTATAACATGCAGACTTCTCCACCGAACGTCGGCGACGGAAAGGCTGGACGGCATCCACCTGCGCGCCAACGTGTCGTACGAGACGGTGCGCCAGCTCGCCAAGGAAGTTCGCTTCGACATCGGAGCGTGGCTTTGGGACTGGGCGGGATGACCAGGGGGCTGTGTTGTGCTATACGTTACCGACCGGCAGGTCTTTGTCTGAAACGCTGTTTCGTACATTGTTATCCCTATTATATCGTTTCGTGTCGTACCTCATCACACTGCAAGAGTTCATGTTTTCGTGACTGTCGGTGAAGGCGGTGCTATTTATTTTCCAGTGTGCATGTGAGTCTAATGGGTAATTTTCGAGCAGCGAACACAGCCTGGGGATGTAGCTCAGTTGGTTAGAGCGCGTGCTTAGCACCCGAGTTCGCTTGTGTGCACGAGGTCCTGGATTCGACTTCCAGCTTCTCCACAACTTTTTTCTTTTTCTCTTTTTATTTTCTTTCTCTCCTTTCCTTTTTCTCCTTTCCGTTCCGATCGGCGCGTCGCGATCGATTAACTTTACGATGTCGTTATTGGTTATTGCTTCCCGGCGCGTATGACAGGTGCGTTGGTGGTCATACTTTACGCGGGTGCAATTCAGTGACGGAGCCATCGCTTCATTCATACCGATACGAGACGGGTGATCTGGGCTCACTCCCACTCCTTGCCGAAACTGACGGCTGCATCTGGTTTACATGACGGCGGGAAGGGGGAGGTCGTGGTGATACGGCTGGCGTACGGGTCGTCGCGACGGCGTGTCGTGAGCGCGGCTGGCTGGCTGGCTGGCCGAGTCAGGCACGCTTGCTTGTGGCGCGGTTGGGTCGGTGCCTGGCTGCCGTTGCGGGGCGGTAAAGGCGGTGCTGATGTCAGGGAGGAAGGAGTACGCAAGTTAGTTATCTTATCGGTCGCTAGCTCGCCGTCGGCCGGATGGTCTGCGACTGAGATGGAAGAGACGTTTTTCTTGTCTCGTCTCGTCGCGTCTTGCTTGTCACGCTCACGCTACGCTGCGCTGCACGTTGCGTTCTGTTGCCGGCAGGGCCCCAGATCCCAGATCTGTGACGAGCGGATGCGGCGGCCGGGATGGATGGCAAGTGTCAGGACAGGGGCGCGGGGTGAAAAGTGGAAGCGAAGGGGATTTGAAATACGTCCAATAGGACATCCGCGAGGATTGGATTGGATTGGATTGGGTTGCGGCCGGCCGGGGCGGAGGAGGGGCAAGGCAGGGTTAACGAACGATGGTTATTACGGACGGAGACGGGAACGATTTGGTATATCGGCGTGTTGTTGGGCGATTATTAGATTCGTAGATTATTATTATTATTAGCCGTCCCATCGCGTCGGCGGCGATCGTGTGGGTTGATCGCTCTCCACCATCTCCACCTCGTCCGTCGCCTCCTCGCTATCGCCGGGTCGAGTCGACCATCGTTGACCACCGTCGACCAGCGCAGAGTTGAGCACAGTCGAGTGTCGACCGACCGCTGGCCACCAACCACCAACGCCGCCGCCGCCCTCCTCCCTCCCATCTACCTCCACCATACGCCCGCCGAGACGAGACGACACAAGACGACACGATACGACACGACAAGACCACCCTCCCCTCCCACCTCCTCCCTGCTCGCCCCTGTTTTGCATCCTACGAACCCCTCTCGACCACCTCCGCCGATCCCATCGCATCCTTCCCACAACGGCCCACGTCGACCTGCTCGACGAAGACGAAGACGGAAACGAATACAGACACGACCTCCACCAGGACACGAAACCTTTTCATACATACCCTCCCTGATCCCACCACCCCCCCGGGTACCATCCGCTTCCGTGCCCCCATCGCATTCATCATCGCCCGTCTCGCCCTACTTGAGTTTGACGAATTGATCGCTGCCCGGAACGAACCGCTACCCGCAGTCCGTCGTCGTCGCCGCCGACGCCGCCGCCGCTGCCGTCATCGTCGTATCGTCGCTATCGACGCGACGACACGATCGGCCATGGCTAGCAATTACCCGCCTATGCCCTCCGCCTATGCTCAGCGCCTCCCTCCACTCTCCTCCGTTCTGCCCCCCGCCTACCACTACAACAACTACCCCGAGTTGAACCCACATCCCCCCCAGCCCGCTCCCTCCCTCCCTCCCTCTACCCAGCCCGCTCCCCCACAGCCCGCCATTCAGCCCCACCCCACCGGCCTGCCAGCCGCTTGGCCTGGCTCCACTCCGCCCCCTCCCCCACCGTCTATCTCCCTCCCGCCACCGCCCTCCTCGTCGTCCAGGCGGACCAAGGCCAAGCCCAAGGCCAACGGCACCAACCACGCACGCCCGCAGTCGCAGCCCCGGTCGCGATCACGCCAGACCGACGACGGCCCCCCGGCCTCCTCTTCTCCCTCGCCCCGACGCCGCAGTATCGGAATGCCCGCTGCCGAGGGATCCAAGGGCAAGCGCAAGGCGAGCGACGTCACAGACCGTTCTCTTTTCGCCGAACACGACGGCGCCCTGCGCAACGGACGGGCCGACAAGGTTCCCCAATCGGGCGCGGCCACCGCAGTCGCCACCGCCGCCAGGACGTTGAGCGCGTCGGGACACGAGCTCCAGGTCAACGGGAACGGGCAGGAGATGCAGTCCGTGGCGAGTGCGAACAAGAAGGTAAAGAAGGAGAAGGAGAAGGAAAAGGAAAAGGAGGAGGGCCACAAGGAGTACAGTAGGAGGGCCCAGAGGGCTTGTAACAGGTGTAAGAGTCAGAAGCTCAAGTGCCAGGTGAGCAGAATCATGCGCATGTATTCCGTGCCGTCGCCATCTGTCCTGTGCCCCTCTGATCTCTCTTCTCTTCTCACGCAATTCACGCAATTCACGCGATCCACACCATTCAGGGTGGCCATCCCTGCGCGCGCTGCGTCCGCCTTCGTGTACCATGCGAGTACGCCACGGCCGCCGACGCCGCTAACTCGATCATCGACGACCGTCTGCGCTCGCTCGAGACCTCCGTCTCCACGCTCGTCAAGCTCCTCACCAGTGGCGCCGGCGCCGACGCTGGCGTCGGCTCCCTCACCGGCTCCATCGCGCTGTTGAATCCAGAGGACAAGCGACGAGGAAAAGAACGGAGTGGGAAAGAGGAGAAGACGGTCAGACGGAGAGAACGGGGAGGAAGAGGAGAGGACAAGACGTCCACGTCAGAGGAGAACGGAAGCAGCTCTTCTGACACGAGGCAGAGCGACGCGGTCCCCAATGGCAGGCCCGAGCCCTCGAGATTGTTCTCCGCCGAGACGACCATGGACTCTGCCTCTCCGCACCCGCCCCAGGACGAGGTGGCGCTGTCGGCGGCGACGAACACCAGCAACGGTCAGATCCCATCTCCGTTCGCCTCCGCTTCCGCGTCCGCCGCCGCTGCTGCTGCTGCCGCCGGCGGCGGGTCGACGATCGCCGTGTCCAGCGGTCCCTTGTCCACCGCCGCTCCTCGGACGGCGCCTGGCGAGGCGCCGTATCGCTCCACGACGCCCACAGCGACGCCCCGTGCGACGCGCGCCAGGTTCTTCGCCGAGGACCAGCCCGAGCACTGGTCGCCACCGTTTCACAGTTGCGTCGAGGACCCGCGTGTGTACGAGAACCGTGAGGTCAGCAGACGCGCCAGTCCTGTCGGCGAGGACGATGCGGACGGACACGATGAGATAGACGGCCACGGCGGGGTGGGGTTGGACGTGTCTGGCATGGCCGTCGGCGTCGGCGTGGGGGTGGGCGTCGGCATAGGAGCGGTGAGGGGCCCGTTGCCGTTGCCGTTGCCGTTGCCGTTCGACCACCAAGGACCGGACGGCACCTCACCCTCGTCCTTCTCCATCGCCTCCTCCGCGCGCGCCCGCCGTGCCACGGCGGAGCACATCCTCACCTCCTCTGTCGCTTTCGAGCTCCACCAATTCTTCATCCTCCACATGCACCCCTTTCTCCCCATCCTTTCCCCACCCGCATCCCTCCCCTCCGCCCAGGCGGCAGAGTACGTGCGCAAGAGAAGCCCGTTTCTTCAGACCGTCGTGTGCGCTCTGGCCAGCAGGTACATCGGCCTTGGGCTAGGGCTGCCGGACCCGGTGAGGGAGGGCTTGGTAGAGGCGGCGGAGAGAGGGTTGGGGGAGAGTCTGATGAGGAAGGGCCATATACTCGAGGACGTGCAGGGTGAGTTGAGCGTTGGCGGGGCACTTCAATTTCCGTTTTCACCGTCCGTTCTAATCTCCCATCCCCTCCTGCCGGCAGCCATCATGATCCTCGCCGCCTGGGGCCTACGAGCGAACGGAGAAGGTCCCGATGCCTGGCTCTTGATGGGACACGCCTTCCGCACTGCTAAACGGTGCGTTTCGTTTGTCCATTGCCGTCGTTTCTACCCTCCGTTCCTTCCTTCGTCCTAGCTGCCTCCACGGCGGTGCGGGACGTCGATACTGACGACGACTTGGCCCCTTTCGACCACGGATCCATGATCCGCAGATTGGGTATGAACACGGCTCGAATATCCAATGATCGGTTGTGGAAGGAGCGAAGGCGCGTGTGGCTCATGGCGTGCGCCTTCGACGTCTTGTGAGCGAGCGCTCCCCACTCGTCTTTTTTATTCCCTTTGGCGCGACTCGTTTGTTGACTGAGCTGACGTCTTCGTCGTTCTCCTTCTTTTCCTTCCGTCCCCTTTCCTCGGCCGCAGCCCCAGTCTCGGCTTCGGTCGTCCACCTACGCCCTCCCATCCGGCCGACGCCCTCGAGACGCGTTCTCTGCTCGCCGCCACGTCTCCCTCGGACGAGGGGCCCGAGGACCTGTCTCGCAAGAGCGGTGATCATTTCATCGCCTCGCAGCTCGAGCTCGCCCTCATCGGCCACGAACTCGTCGAGCTCGTCGAATGGTACAAGGCCCGCTTGGCTTCTCCCAGCCGCGGCGACGGCCACGACGGGTCGCAGCACGGCGGCCAGCGGGACGACCACAACTTTGCCCGAGTCAAGTTGGAACTCGCCAGCCTGAGCGACCGGTTGGACGCGTGGAACAAGAAGTGGCTCTGGTTCCGCTCCGAACAGACGTTGGTACATCCCCTCCAGCGCACGGCCAGGCTGTACGCCGAGCACGTGCGCATCTGCCACTCTTCCTTTGCCATGAAGGCCTTTGCCCCCTTGGCTCGCAAGGTCAACTCGTCGCCGTCTGCGGTCACGCCCGATCTCGACGGTCGTCCCCTAGTCGACGCGACGGACGAGTTTGGCGTCAAGCGTCACCTCCACGCGGCCGTCGACGGCGCCATCAAGGCGTCGATCACCATCATCTCCATCCATTTCGACGCAGGCGAGACGGACGGAGAGCTGGCGTACGCGCCCGACTATATCATCCTCGCCCTCGCGTCCGCCGCCATGACGCTCATGCGCCTCACTCGCGCCCCCTCCCTCCTCTCCCTCGACGGAGCAGCCCGCTTCGGCCTCTCGGACGAGATATGCGGTGAATACGTCCGTAAAGCCGTCGAGACGCTGGAGAAGAACGACAAGAGCGAGACCGCACTGTGCGGCTTCTTGGCGAGAACGCTGAAGAATATGGGCAAGGACGTCGGTCTTGGTTGGCCGCCTGCTCCTGGGTCCGGGAGCGCGTCCGTGGCGCCGACGAGGGCCAGGAGTCCTGCCGGGGAGAAAGAGACGAGGGGCGGCGCAGATGCTTCGTGGGTCTTTTGGTTTTTTTTTTTTTTTTTTTTTTTTCTATCTTTTGGTTTTTTTTTTTTTTACCTTCCTATCCACCTCATCCAACCTCAACACATGGGAGCACGTGTACTCTTCGGATAGGCTGACCGCTGATTTCGTACTCCCCGTTCGCGAGCAGGCTCCTCCCCCCGCCGTCGGAATCTCGGCCGGACGTGGATCTCTCTGCCGTCTCGGCACTTCAAACGCTCCACTCCGGCCAGCACCTCCTCCTTCCCGCCAGCAACGGCGCCCCTTATCCATCGGGCGTTGACGGCATGTCTGCCGCCCCCGTCACGCATGCGCACGCCCCCCCGGCACCCCACCTCGCCACCACCTCCCACCCCACCTTCCCCCCGCCCCCCGCCTTCGCTCCTGTGGCCCAACCACAACCACCTCAACCCCATCATCCCCCCACCGGTGCCCTCCTCGGTGACGACCAAGAGGGCACGACGCGCTTCGCCGACGACGACCAGAATCTCATCCAATACCTCTTTGGAAGCCTCGCCGCGGGCGACAACTTTGTCCTGCAGGGCTTTGAGAGCTTTGGATTTGACGGCGGCGTCGACTTGTATGGCGGCGGGTATTGAGTGCGCCCGTTGGGGTCGTCGGATGGTAGGTGGTCAGACGGTGCTGGTGATGTGGGTCTGGGTGTTGGTGTGGTGTGTTGCGCGCGCCTCTTCGACAGCGCCGCTTCGTGGAACTCTGGTTCTTTTCTCGGTACGATCTCGCCCCGTTAAGCAGGCGCGATGACAGCTTCGTCTTCTTCTGTCTTCCTTTTGTTACCCGTCCGTTTGGTATTCTTGCCTGCTCGTGCCGCCATCGCCACCGTCTCTCGTCCCGCCGAACCTCTCTTTTTTTTTTTCCCTCGCCAGACACGCTTCGCGTTCGTCCGTCGCGCCAATCTCCGGATTCCCTGGATGGTGATATGGATGATACCCCGCTGGTGTCTGATATCACAGGTCACCGCGCTCTTGTCCTTGCTCGAGTCGCTCTCGTCCCTCCTCTCTCTCGCCTTACCTCGTCGCCTCGGTTCGTTCTTCCTTCTGGCCTTCTCGCCCTCTCTCCTCGCCCCTCCTCGTTCTGTTGTCATTCTCTTTCTCTCATGTGTTAGGTAGCGCCCCCCTTAGCCGTGTTAAGGTATTCTCCTGACCTGACCTGCCCGTCTGTATGCATCGATATCGTGTCACCTTCGTCTGTTCTCCTGCTCACCCACTTCAACGTCACGTGATGCTCTGCCTCCAGCCACCTTCCTCGCGAGAAGCGACGCGGCGGAGGGGGAGCTGCGGGGGCGCCGCCATCTTCGAGTCGCAACTAGGCATAGGTAGTGTGGAAGAAGGAGGGAGAGAAGAAGGGAAGAAGAAGTGTTTTCCTACCATTGTCTCACGACGTCTCGCACGACGTCTCCTCCTATCACCGCACGACGTCTCTCCTAACACCTTGTAGGACGTCGGAGGGAGAGGAGAGAACGAACGCGTGCGCACGAGCCACCCACCCACCGTCATCGACGACCATGACCACCACAGCCACAGCCACAGCCACAGCCGTCCGACCCCCGCCCATATCCACCCCCGCAGCAACGCCCCTCCCTTCCCCCCGAACAACCTACCATCTCTCTCCCCTCCTCCTCCGCGCCGCCAACACCCTCCCCTCCAACCCGGGCCGCTCCCTCCTCGTCCACTCGCTCGTGCACGCCTTTGGCTTGCTCGACGTTTCGGACGTCGACTGCGAGCGGCGCGCCGAGCTGTTGGCTGCTTTGGAGGGGTGTGAAGCGACGGAGGGGGAGAAGGACGAGGAGGAGGAGGAGAAGGCTCGGGCCAAGCTGATCATCCCAGAGCCGGCGGACGAGCGCCGATTGGCAGCCTTCCACTCCCCGACCTACGTCCGGTTCTTGCTCCGTCCCGTCCACTCTCATGGCAACGGGGGGACAGCGCCTCGAAACGCGTCTGGAGCTGAGGGAAGCCATGGTGCGTCGGCAGGGCGGGCAGGCATTCCGTCCTCGCTCGGTGGTCGGCCCTTTCCATACTCGAGCTCGGACTCGGACTCGGAGTCGAGTTCGGAGGGCGACGGCGGAGAAGATGCGAGGGCAGGGGGCCGGGCGCCGAGGAGGAAGAGACGAAAGACGGAGCGGTATGGTCTCGAAGATGTGAGCGGGAATGGCCGGTCTTGCGAGCCCTCCCTTCCCGTGGACGTACGTGCTGACGACCCTTCTAACCCACCGGCAGGACTGCCCACCTTTCCCACTTCTCTCCACGTACGTCACGCACCTTGCCGGCGCCGCTATCTCGGCGGCTCGCGAGCTCGTAGAGGACAGGGCGGACGTGGCCATCGTCTGGGATGGGGGCAGGTGGGCTTTCTGTTTTCCTACGCGTCTCGACGGGCGTCCGGACGGGGCTCACGTCCTCCGACTGTTTGCTCGTCTTCGGCCTTTCCATGCCAGACACCATGCGAAGAAATCCCAAGCGAGCGGCTTCTGCTACATCAACGACGTCGTGCTCGCCATCCTAGAGCTCAAGAAACCTCGGCCGAAGAGCAAGACCGTCGGTGAAACGCGAGGGGGAAAGGGCAGCGTCGGATGTGCCGAACGGATCGAGCGGGTCATGTACGTCGACCTGGACCTTCATCACGGCGACGGTGAGTAAATGACGGGCCGCATGTGTCGCTCCCCTCCCGTCTCCAAAGCGAATGACGAAGCGCCCTCGGCTCACGAGACGCGTTTCTATTTGGCATCGCCCCCCTTCCGCCCCGTCGCCGGTTCACCGTCAGGCGTGGAAGAAGCCTTCTACCACACTCCATCCGTTCTTACTCTCTCCGTCCACTTCCACGCCCCCGGCTTCTTCCCAAGTCCTCTCGCGCCCTTCGTCCCACCCGCCGCCAGCACCAACGTCGCCGCTGCAGACGAGAATTCTCGAGGCCAGCCCTCGCGTCGCGGACCTCCAGGCTCCCTCCATGCTCCCTCCGGCCCTCCTATCCCGTCCCCTGCTTCCTTCCACGCCCTCTCCCTCCCCCTCCTTCACGGCGCATCCTCCAATACCCTTCTCAATGCCATCCGCTCTTCCGTCCTCCCCATTCTCCGCGCCTACGACCCGCATGCCCTTGTTGTCCAGTGCGGAGCGGACGGACTGGCCGGCGACCCCTGCGCGGAGTGGAACCTCGGCTCGGACGGGCTCGTCGCCGCCGTGCAGGCGTTGGTCGACGAGGCGAGGCGCCGTCCGACCCCCGGTCCCGGTCCCGGTTCTGGTCGCGGAGCAAAGGTGCTCTTGCTCGGCGGAGGAGGCTATGTGGCTCCGAACGCCGCCAGGGTGTGGGCGGCCATCACTGCGAGAGTGCTGGGACGGGACCTAGGCCGGTCTTCTCCCGATCACGGCGGCGATGTCAACGATCGGCGGCCCGACGGCTCGGGCTCGGGTTCGGGTTCGTCCGCGTCCGGCAGAGCTCCAACGCCAGCACCAGACGGAGGCGACCTCGATGCGCTAGCCGTCGGGGAAGACGAGGAAGTGGAGATCCCCGACCACGCGTTCTGGGATAAGTATGCGCCTGGAGACACGCTCGCTGTTGCCGAAGGTGTGTCCCCATCCATCCATCCATCCATTTATGTGCCGATCTACTCGTGCGACACCTTCAGAAGCGTTGACCGCTCGCGCTTAAATTTTGTTTGCCTCCGCCGCCGCCACGCCATGCGCTGCGCAGGTATGATGCGGGACCTCAACGACGCCGCGTACCTCGACGAAGTGCGACGGGTGTTCGAAGGGCACACAGAGAAAATAAGATCGAGGAAAGGGCGGTGATAGATCGAGCGGAGTCACGTCAGATCTCGTCGCTCAGAAACGCCTCTCGGAGAGGGTCCTTCTTTTCACTCCGAGTAAGAGGTTTCGCTGGATGAACTGATTCTAAGGATCTGTGCAAGCCGCATGTATGTATAGTCCGCCCTCTTGGACGATCCCAGCTGGCAAGAAGCGCCCGAGACGAGATAACGTCCGTCGCGTGCGACTCGATGTGCCGAACGCAATCCCTACACCAAAACGAACGAAGCCGACCACTCCATTCATGGGCCCACTCAACTGTCCTCCAATCCCAGTCGCCTCGCGCCCTCCTCTTTCCGGCTCCAGTCGAATTTGTATACCCCGGCCCTGGTTCCTTCCTCCCACTGCCTTCTGGCGGCCAAGAGCGCCTCCAGCGCGGCGTCCCCCCAATCCGGCGTCGCCTCTCCCGAGGCATCGGACGCACGAGTGGCGGGCTCGTCAACAAAGTGGAGTAGGGAGGCGTTTTCCGGTGCGATGAAGCCCGCGCGAACGGCGGTGGTGACGAGGTCACGGAGAGGGGTGAAGAAGCCGTCGATGTTGAGAAGGACGACGGCTGGAGGGAGGGAAACGGGGCCGAAAAGGAGGAGGAAAAGAAGGAAGAGGGAAAATGAGCGGTGTTCGCCGGACCGGCGGCAGAGGAAAACAAGGAACGGGCGAACGGCGGGAGGCGGACAACTTACGTTTGCGATGGATCCCGATCTGGCTCCATGTCACCATCTCCAGACTGACGACAAGGAACCAGAGGTTCAGGTCAGCGTTCATTCAGTCCAGCTTGACTCAGGAGGGAGGACACGAGCGAATCAACCCACATCTCCTCAAAGGTGCCAAAGCCACCGGGAAGGCCGATGAAGCCGGCGCTCAGCTCGGCCATCCGAGTCTTGCGCTCGTGCATGCTCTCCACCACTTCCGTGCGCATCTCTCCTGGGCGTCTCTGCGCATCTAGGGGGTCGGTGGCGGTGGCGGGGAAGACGGAAGGGCCGGTGCCTTCGGCTGAGACTTGTACAGCCGAAGAGGCGGAGGAGGAAGCAGCCATGGCGCGAGGCATGATGCCGGTGACGGAGGAGCCGTGGGAGAGCGCTGAGGCGGAGACGACGCCCATGCTGACGGTTGTGTCATCAGAAAGAAATTGCGTTGGACACCAAGCGACGCAGGCGAGAACAAGAAATGATGGGTCAGGTGGTCATCCAGTACGGCGAGCCACAAGTCCAGCTGGCTAGCGTCGTCGTCCATGGGCGTCTCGCCGGCTCCCGGATGAGCAAACTCACATGCCCTTCTCTCCTCCTCCATAAACGAGCCCCCACCCCCTCTTTGCGATTGCGGCGCCCAGAGAGGCGGCGGCGGCAGAAAAGGTGGGACGAGCGCCAGGGGAGCTGCCGCAGAAGACGCAGACGGAAAGGAGGACGTCGTTGGTGGTGGTGGCAGAAGGCACACCTGGCGAGTCGGTCCCGGTCATCGTGTGGGTTTGATGGCGGTCGTCCAGTCTGCTTGTCGCGTATACCAGAGGGCGTCTACTGGAAGTCGTCGTTGTCGAGTAGGGGTTGTTCACCTGCTATTCCACGCACTCATCGTGCGAAGGCGTCTCCTTTTCTATACACGAGTGTTGTCGACAAGGAAGACGATCAATTGGGATAATGACCTGGTCAAGGAAGTACAGTCAACCCTGTCTGTTAGCATACGTGTCCATAGGTATGCCTTCGCATAGTGCATAGCTATCTCCCTTTCCCGCTTGTTCCCCAGCCAAAACACCGGTCTATATGCATACTAAACATACCGCATATTGCATAGCACGGTGCCGTCCTTACCAGTTATGCCCACTCGGCACGCATAGTTACGGTTGTGATCAATAGTTGAACTTACGGGGATGGACGGAGGTCGACCTTACTCGTTCTGTGTGATTGTCGATGATGATTGTAGCATACAAAGATGAGGCCCCGAGAGGAAGAGGAAAAGGGGCTGAGGAAAACCGCAGTAACGGCGCAGCCGTCTACATAGTCAGTCCGCTTTCCGCCGCATAACCACGGTACTCGTCGCCGCCAATCTCCAACAACGGTTGAGGGTCACGTGCATCCTCGTGGTGTTGGAGATTGGCGCCGCGTTGTAATCTAGAGAAGCGTTTTCCGCGGTGACGAGCACCCGTGGTTACGCGGCTGAAAACGGACATGACTATGTAGGCAACTTTGCTGTTACTGCGGTTTTCCTCTTTGTATGCTCTCATTAACAACAACGAACCAGTAACGTACACTTTCGTCCATCCACCGCCAGTTCTAACATTACTACACGTGGGTGCTTGTCCGCGTTTCACCATCTCTTTCAAAGAACATGTCAACGAGCAGCGTAAACAAACCGATCTTCGACAATTCTTTTCTGCACACGCTTCTTCTTGAACATGGTTGTGTTATAACGAATACATACTCTACAGTAAAGCTTGGAATTCATGTCTTGATGGACGCTATCGCGGAGCACGGCATGTTTGCCAAAAGCCTCCGAAGAATTCTTGGACCCGTTAATGTAGAATATACACATGTTATTATAGAATATGGACACGTTACTGTAGAATATACACGTTATTGTAGAATATAGACACGTTATTGTACAATATAGACACGTTATTGTAGAATATTGTAACCGTTTGCGGCTACAATACGCACAAGTCGCTGGAGATCGCTTAGGATTCAGCAACAGTTGTACGTAAAGGTTCTCTCGGAGAGGGAGCGAGGGAGAGAACAAGGAGAAAGGGGCTTTTATGGCGCTCCATGACTAGGGTTAGAGCGCCCAGACACGAGGCGATATACAACTACGGCAATAGCCGGCCGCTACGGCGGGGCGGTTACGGCCGTAGGGACGGCGGCCGTTACAAATTAGACACGTTATTGTAGGATATAGATACCTCTCTGCAATCTTTGACGGCCTGAATGTTAATTAAGGATGCGCAAATGTCAATATCGATCACCATAATGTCATTCTTGATGGCAAAGAATGTAGAAGTCAAACAGCCCAATAGTCCATCTTGCTTTTGTCGGCTCCATCCATCCGTCCATCCATCCGTCCATCCATCCCTATACCACCCCTCGCCTCTCGGTCCCTGTAGGACCCCGGACCAAGGATGGACGCTTCGGCCGCGTAGTCTCACCCACCTCTCACACGGTTCCCTGTGCGACCGTCACCAACCTTTCCGATGCCGCCCAGGACCACCGTCACGGCGGCCGCAGCCGCCACCGACCCGACACGACCCCAGACCCCACTCCTCGAGCAACTCTCCGCCCGTTTGGCGGCTCTCGAGGAGGAGAATCGAACGCATGGGAGCAGCTCCGGGAGCTGGAGGAGGAGGCGCAGCCCGGCGTGGCACGCCCGCTCCCTCGCAGCCGGAGAACTTCAGCGGTCGGCGTCGTCATCGACAGTGACGCCGCCGGTGTGGTCGTGAGCAACCCCGACAAGTTCGACGGAGGACAGTCCTCCCAGGGCCAGTTGGAGGACTTCCTCAGCCAGCTCCGACTCGTCCACCTGACGCAGCCCGCCAAGTTCAGGGCTGGACGGGTCAAGGTGGCCCACGCCATCTCCTTCCTCCGACGAGCTGATGAGGACCAGCGAGCCGGGCAAGCTCGACGAACTCCTCGGAGCCTGCCTCCGCATCGACAACCGCATCAACGCGCTTGCAGGGGCCTGCGCCGCTGCCACGCTCGTCAGCCGGGTCGGCGGACAGGACGATGCCGGGCAGTGGCCAGGTGGAACGGCGGAAGAGGTTGAGTGAGGAAGAGAGGAAGCGTTATCAGGAGCAGGGGTTGTGCTTCGCATGAGGCAGGAAGGGGCACGTCTCGAAGGAGTGCCCGACAAGGACGGCAGCAAGGGGCACGATGAAGCCGGCAGCGGCGAAGGTGAATGCGGTGTACGAAGTCACCAAGGGCGAGGGATCGAACTCTGTCTCTCTCTCGTCGCCGCGAGCCCAGCCGGAGAGCAGCCCGCTGCTGTTCACGACCGTCAAGATTCAAGGACACGGGGCGACCATCCCCGCGAAGGCGCTAGTCGACGGCGCCGCGTCCATGAATTTCATCTCCGAAGACTTTGTTCGGGCGCGCTCGGCTCTCGAGTTCCAGCAGCCGTTTGCAGCTGGAAGGACATGCCCGCGTGACGAGCCTGGTCGAGCTCGGTAGCTCCCAGGCTACGGCCAACGTCGTAGCGGATGTCGACGAAGACCCGGAGGACGCCCTAGGGGACGAGGATGAGATTCGCGCCCTCATCCCGTCCAAGCATCACGAGTTTGTGAGCGTCTTCTCGAAGGCGAAAGCGAGTCAGCTACCGCCAGTCACGAAGAGCACGACGACCATGTTCGCCGTGTTCTGCAAAGCCTCAAGGATGTTGGCTTGTACGCCAGTCCGAAGAAGTGCCGATTACAGTCGAGTGCAGTGTCTCCTGGAGTGGAGGCAGTACTGCGAAGGGAACGTCACGTCCGTCGAAGTCCTCAGAGCGCTGATGTGGTTCGTCCGAAACGTCTTCTCAACCGCCGCCAAGCCCGGTGGGCGATCAAGCTCGCCGACTTCGATTTCACGATCGCCTACCGACCGGGCCTGGAGGGCGGCAAACCCGACGCATTGACGCGCAGGAGCGACGTCTATGGGGGGGGGGGAGACGCCGACGCGACCCATCAACGGCAAGACCCGCACGAAGAAGCTGAACTTTATGGCGCTGTTGCGGCCGGATCAGCTCAAGGCGGAAGCGAACGCGTTGGAGGTAGCGGCGTTGAGAGAGAGAGACCGAGCGAGGTAGACATGCGTCTCATCCTGGGCGCTCCTCTGCCCTTGAGCGCTATCTCACAGGAACACATTTTTATTTTTTATCGCCGAGTCCAATACATACAACTCCTTCTCATCAGACCTATCTCACAGGACCACATATTTTTTTATTTTTTATTTTTATTATTTTTAGTTTTTCTCCGAGTCCAATACATACAACTCCTTCTCATCAGAGGGAAAAAAAAAGAGAAAAGTTCAACGAAGTTGAACAAATCTTTAGAACAAAGGCTTAGCCTCAGCAGATCGTAGCAACAAGGCTACTCTACTGCTTACAGCACCCCGTTCCCATTCAAGTCGTCTGCAAGAGATTCACCCCCGCCCATATTTCAATTGCAATACGCAGGCAAGCGCCGCAGGCCTTTCCGCCCACGACGCCGTGACCCGCCAGCTATGGTTCACGAGCCGAAGCTCTATTCGTACGCGACTAACATGTGCGGGACAACGTCGTCGTTTCTAGCACGGATTCTGACTTAGAGGCGTTCAGCCATTATCCAGCAGATGGTAGCTTCGCGCCATTGCCCGATCGGACAGGCGCAAATACCAATTATCTGAATCAACGGTTCCTCTCGTACTAAGTTGAATTACTATTACGA